>JAHRHZ010000023.1:4150020-4176437 GCA_024137785.1 Ginglymostoma cirratum
CGAAACGTCAAGTTTTCCTGCTCCTATGATGCTGCTTGACCTGCTGTGTTCATCCAGCCCCATGCTTGTTATCTCGGATTCTCCAGCATCTGCAGTACCTTTTATCTCTTATCCTTGGAAAATATTCCAGCTGCTTTAATGGTTAAATAAGCCAAGTGCTCAAAATGCATCTCAAGTTCAAAATACAGACAAATTGTCAGTAACCAATATAATCTGCCAACGTGCATCACCATTATGTTCAAGATCGAAATGTTATTCAAAGCTTCTTACCAGTTGGCTCTGAGATTTCCATGCTGGCATCTGTAGCATCTGGCCCTGAAGGAGAGAAGCTGAGAATTATTTGTTTGGAACAGTAGCTAGAACCATGTTTATTGGAAGAATTTTTATTCCCATAATACAAATGTTCACTATTTTATTAGGGAAAATAAAGACATCTGACTGGCAACGTTTTACAAATAGAGCAGCAAGAACACTCGTAGACACAATTGTCATTAGGATGTAGTATAGATGCCTGACTCATTGGTCTTGTACCTAAAAGCATAGAAACCAAACTCATGCAAACAGTGAGACTACATTTGAAGAATTGTAAGCAATTACAGACAACGCCTTGCAGGACCAAAACCAAAGCAGTGGAAAACACACAGGCTGGATTCACTGTAAATGACCAAAGAATTTCAAAGAAATATATTTCTGATAATAGAAGTTTCTAAGAGGTTAAGGGTCACAAAAAAAATGGATGGTGTGACTACAAGAAATAAAACTGGGAAAGTGGCGTGAAGTTGCAAAAAAGAAAATTTGCAAACTAATAAAGATTCCACAAATTTAGAGATTATAGATAATGGAGCGAGCATATCTGATTTTGGAGAAATTTTCTTAATTGATATGCTGAAACAGATAGTTAACCCCACCTACATTATCAGCCAGAATGTTAAAAGTGAAGCAATCACATCTTTTAAGCGAAAAAGTTGTTTAATAATTGAAGTTGATGACAATATACGGATATGGGCAAAGCTGATATATACCATTTCAAATACAGAATAGTCTCCTTTCATACTGCAAGTATCATAAAACACAAATTCCTGTAGATTAAACTTGACGAATACATAACCCATGCCCGACTTTCAGACTATGAACACATGTAATATTTGGAATTAGACAGCTTAAAGTTAAGATCTCAATCTTATGCCCTCTAACATAATAGCAAGTGATGAATGATTGGGATAATTATCAGATAACCCCATTCATTCATCATTTGCTGTGGAGCTGCATGACACCAGTTCTAGATCTTAAAATTAACCAACTGTATTACTATTTCCCCATTTGATATTAGCAAGGTGAAAATCTTACGATTGTGTTTTCAAATGGGGACAGCAAGCCAAACTATACTAGGTTTCATATTAAAATATTCAAAGATCCTCAAAATTGACCTAATCAGACTTTATATATAACTGATATCGGACACCAAAGCTTACCGCTTAAACAAGAAAGTTAACCATTTATAAGTACAGTAGTTTTGCAAAGTCAAATGAAATTATTTAATGACTATGATTTCAATTCGATCTTCTTCGATTATAAGCCCCATGCTCTCTCAGACAGACACAGTTAAGGGATAATTAAATAAAAGTAGTAACTGGCCAGTTTACTTCAGCAGTTTTGATGATCTATAGTGTTATGGACCAGACCAAACCCCCTTCAAATATATCAAGGGGTAGCTTAAACCCTAACCATTTTTCTTAAGTGCAAGGCAAATGTAAGGTGCTGAGTTCTACTTTATTCTTACACTACAGTTAAAATACAAACATAAGAATACTGTAACTAATTCAAAAACTTAACAGAATAATAGAATATTTAACTACTAAACAGTAACTGTTCCAATTAGTAACATCCGATAAACACACTCTTGGCAAAAGCAGGTTCAGTAAAATAGATTGCCTCACATGCAATTCTCAGAATTCCAGCTTTTAGCTGTAGACAGAGGAGTAACAAGACCCCAATAACTGCTCTAATCCTAGTTCTGTGAGAGCTTGACTACAACCATTCATGCTGCTTCTTTTTTCCAATCTTATTTAAAAAAATATCCAAGGCCTTACAAGCTGTTTTATTAGCTTGGAGATGACAGCTTGGTACCTACTTAATTAAAAACTCTCTACAGAAAAAAACCCAGGACCAAATACGCCTGACAGCCATTGTATCGTCAGAATAATATCACGGGCAAACGGGATTGTATCCTGCTTGATTTCTGAAGACACCTTGCAGTAGGCTCTAAGGAACATTCATCAATTCTTATAACTAGGGTTATAAATTTAAACTTTCAATACGATAACGGAAGGATAACAAAAGAACTACCAAAGCTCCATCTGTAGCTTTTGAAGCCATGCCTTTGACTGAAGCATAGCTCAAACTTGCTTCTGTTTTTCCAATATGCTTTGGTAGATGGGTCAGCACCAACCTCGCCATGATGGCCCTTTTTAGCATCCAAACATCTGCCTGGTAATGAGCATAATGCACCTCTGAAGACAAAACGTCTAGTGCCCTTTGAACACCAAGCTGCTGATCACAATCCAAAGGTCACCTTCAATTCAGTTTCTGTTCCAACCAAAAATGGGAAAAATGAAACAGCGAAGTTTGTAACATCAGGATCACACAGTACAGAGGAGATCCTTCAGTTCATCAATTCTGCACCAACAAAAAATTACTCTAAATCTACACTAGCTCCACTTTCCAGCACTTGGCCCAAAGCCTCAAATGTTGCAACATTCCAAATGTTCATCCAAGTACTTTTAATAAATTCATGTTTCCTTATGGTATTGCAATTCCCACCATCTTTTGGGTGAAACTTTTCTCCCTCTCAAATCCCCTATAAATTTTAGGGTCCTGGGGAGTGTTGCCAAAGAGTCCTTGGGGTGCAGGTTCATAGTTCCTTGAAGATGGGGTTACAAGTAGATAGTGTAGTGAAGATGGTGTTTGGTACACTTGATAAAAAAAAAAAGAAAGAACTACAGATGCTGTAAATCAGGAACAAAAACAGAAATTGTTGGAAAAGCTCAGCAGATCTGGCAGCATCTGTGAAGAGTTTAGAGGGATGTGGGCCAAATGCAGGCACATGGGACAAGATGGGTTTAAGTTGGACCGAAGAGTTAGTTTCCATGTTGTACAACTCTTGGACTCTTAAAATTATATTCCTTTGTTATCCATCCTTTCCATGACCTCATACACCTCAAACAGGAGCCCTCTCGGCTTTCTCTGCTCCAAAAAAACCAACCCACGCTTAACCAACCTCCCTTCAGAGTTAAGCTGCTCTGACCTGGGCAACATCCTGTTAAATCTCCTTTGCAACCATCTCCCCTCTCCCAGTGCAATTACATCCTTGCTATAGTACAGTGACGAGATTAGAACTGCATACAGCTCCATGATAAACTGCCTGGTTTTATAAGCTACACCATGACTGATGAAGGCAAGTGTTCAGTATTCCGCTTTAACCACCCTATTAACCTGTTCTGCTGCTTTCGGGGATCTGTGGGTAGAGTCACAGAGTTAAATTCCATCAGCCACTGATCTGACCAATCCGTCTATATCCTCCTGTAAGCGAAGACCTCCTTCACTGACAACCAACTAGCTCATCTGCATAGATATCCATAAACTTTTGCAAAACAATTTACAGTGGTTACATGGTCACCAGAAGGCTGGCTTCATATTCCAGATTTTATTTAGTTCAAACGTGACAGCCTATCAATTATTTTTAAGACATGGAGAAACCCTGATGTTAACTAAAGGAAAACTCAATTCAGCAAAATACTATATATAGTCCAAGAATCCATGTTGGCATTAACCGCCTAAGTTGCAAAAAAACAACAAAATGCAGGAAATGGAATTTGTCAAAAGATAACTCTAAGGTCCAACTCAGCGACTATTACCAAACACTTCTAGAAATGTGTCAAGACCTAGGTACAAAGGGTTAAGAAATGCATTGAATGAATCATATCAAACAGATAGCACCAAGATCAACTTGTACTCTACAATGTTCTTACTCAAGTGGAGGCTGGAGGGATGCCAACTGAGTACTGCAATTGGAAATGAAGAAGAGTTGTATTAAAAACAGCCACGGTTTTCACATCTGGTCCATTTTTTGAAAATTTTTAAAGACACACCTAGTGACAAATTGATTTCAGAGAGGTGTTGAATAATTCCACAACACATATTGCACCTTAATTGTCAGATTAATGGTGGACAGGACAAGTACTTAAGGGCAACTAACAGTGGAATTCCACGAGAAGATTCAGGAGAGACAAAGGAAAACACAAGATACTAGGTCCCTTTGTACCACTATTTAATTCAGACAATGAAGAATATTTTTTAAAAAATCAAATTCTCAATTTTACATTAGCATGAATACTTCTGAAGCTGTAGGATGTCTTCAACCTTTCACTCAGCTCATAGCAATACTAAAAAATATGAAGAAATGCAGTCACTTTTTTGACAAATACAATTTCTAATTTGCGATCAAACTTTTATAGACTATAGGCACCCCCAAATAACGTAGTTTCCATTATGATGTGGGCACAGGCATTATTAAGTATACTGGATACCAGAATCATTTGGCTTCTGTGCACGCAACGAAGCGCTACGGGTAGGAGAGTGTAATTACAAGTAGAAGAAAAACTGACAACACATGACTTCAAAACAGGAATTTATTATGCTTGTACCTTACAGTCAGTCAAAAAAATCAAGTAGTCTGATCACACTTCACCTGAAGAGAACTTGGTTTTCACTCCCACCTGTATGCAAAGAAGATTGGCAAGATAATTTTCACATGCAACGATTATTTCTTCTCTTGCTCATTACTGTTGAATGGTGGTGGTGCAAAGCACTGGGCATCTGCATAGTCAAAAAAGTGAAGCACGAGGTTTGGAGGGATTTGGGGAAAACTAGAAAATATGTCACAATTAAAAACACATTCTCCTTTTCCATAAAAGTTTTGGGACTGAAAATTTAATACTAAAAGTTTGAACTCATTCAAAAAACGTAAAACCGACACATTGAAGTGAACTTCCACGAATTGCATGAAATTCATTCATCTTAATAGTTTATTGCCTCAACTATTTGAAGCTGATGTTTGCCATCAGATTAAAAATAATATGAAGCGTCACTTTCAAATTAAAATCACATTAAGCATCAGCCAAAAAATTCAAGGGCTTAATTTTGATTTCTTCCCCTTTTTGATTTTTAAATTCAACTTCCTAATGACCTCATGTCTGTTATTTTTATCTTGAGAGGAATGACTTTGAAAATCAGTCCAGTTTAAGAGACAGCTAATTGAAAATTATTTGCTGACTGGTCATAAAATCAACCATCTGGTTCAGTTCGTTCTGCTGCTGCTGCTTGGGCGCTTCAAATATTTCAGGAATGGCCTGTATTGCTTCCCTAGTAGAAAGTGGATGTGGCAGTAAAATCAACATGGTGCTTGGCCAATGCTCATTTAAATACTGAGCATGTAGGCACTTTATCAAGATCAAACATCTACAAGAAAAGTACAGAAGAAACAGGACAGCCATGTTTGGAATAAAGAAAGACGTACTATAAAGCACATCATGTCAGCTATAATTCTTTCAAGTATAAGTGAACAAGGTCAGTGGTCCATTACATTTCAACAGTATGGACAGGTTTGGTTGGGGGAGATCCATTCCATTGATTGGAACCAACTGGCAGCTATACATTCAAAACTGACATTGTAAAACAAAGATAGATTTTGCACTGGTTGAAAAATGCTCCTAAGAGAATTTTCAGAAAATGAGAGATTACTGGAGGTTGCCAAAATATGAAAACCAAGCTGCAGCATTTAAGGAAAAACGCAAAAGAACTTCAGATGCTGCAAATTCATAACAAAAACAGAAGTTGCTGGAAAAGCTCAGCAGGTCTGGCAGCATGAGACACTTAACGTTTTGGGTCCGGTGACCCTTCCTCAGAACTGAAGGGTTTTTGCTGTTATTGAGCAGCACTTGTTTGAATGTCTTTCCCTGATCAGGAAAGCTTACAAAGCAATCACGGGCACGATATATGGCTCCATATCAGCCAATTTACCCAACTGTTTTGCCAGCCTTGGTGGATAATTTGGTTCTTGTATGAGCAACTGACAATTAAATGACCAGTAGCGGCTGTTGAGGAAGCGTAAGCAGTTCATGCCATTAGCTGGCGTTAACTCAATTCCTGTCCAAACAACTCTTCAAGAGTTTGGCAGCTCACCACCACTTTCTAAAGGGCAACTGGGGAAGGATGATCAATGCTGGGTCCGGCAAGCAATGCTCATCCCATGGAAAAATTTTTAATAAATTGTACCAAAAGCCAGTACGAAATCAAGTCAGCAGAGATGCAACGCTTAAGTTGGAAACAACACTTGGAAAATAATTTTGACAATTCAGATCAGCTTACACACTGCTGTCTCTTAGTGGCATCACAGCACCTTGTGTGCCACAGTGTAATGCACCTGACCTTGTACAAAATTAGTGCCTTCTAACATATAGTATGCAAAACAATGGGTCTGGGAAAGTACCCTTTTAGGAGGACTGACAACTGATTTTTCTGAACTATAAAAACTTTTGCATCCACTATTGCTAGTACTGATGTCAACGGACTCACTTGCTGTGAGTAGTAAGTGGGGGAGCGTTCAAGAGTTCATTATGTTATAATCACAGCTAATGCTACTATTGGACAAGTCTGATGCCAGAATTAAATCTGGCCTGATACATTAGTTGTCATGCACTGACACACAAACACATATGGCTGCAGATTTTAACAACAAAACAGAAGATTATTACACAAAAGAAAAAACAAACCAAGCTATCTAAAGACAAAACATGGTTTGAAAGATATTAAAACACAGCAAAATAAGTCTCATATTTCCCGACACCACCAATTTCCAGCGAGTCAAATCCAGAGGCATTACTGTTTCATATCAAATCTTAATGATTGACTTAACTGCTTCTCCTCAGTTCTGGTCTGTGAACTAGAAAGGCTTCGAATCGTCATGACCACAAAGCATAGACTTGCTCAGTCTTTCACGAATCTGCCGATTTTGAAACAATCGCACCTGGTCTGGAATTTTCACAAACTAAATTTTTACACCGTGGTAGTTCAGCTATCCCTTCACTGGCCCATCTCCCTGAAAGAACTCTATTTACATCTGGGCCCCAGGCAGATGTCCTTCAAAACTACCCTCAAAGCTTTTAACTAAATTCACCACTAATTATATTAAAACATAAAAGCTAACACCCTGTCATAATCCCACAGTATATACAAACATTGCTCTATTAACACTCCAGGGGAGATAGTCAGTTTTCCTTTAAAACTCTTCACAAAGTTACTTGGCTGATTATCCCACTCAGCAGCCTGATCCCACTTTCGCTTGGACTTGAGTCCTAAGTAGTACATCTATCTTTTTTGTAAAAATTTTGGTCTTTGTAAACATTTTGACTCCAACTGCTTTCTGTGGCTTAGAATTGCACAGGCTCACCACTCTGGGTGAGGAAATTTCTCATCTCAGTCCTAACTGGCTTACCCCATATCCCTAAACTGTGACTTCTGGTTATAGATTCCCCAAATCATCCTTCCTGCGTTTACCCTTTCCAGTCCACTAGAATTTTATAAGTTTCTATGAGATCACTCCAACATTCTTGTAAACTCCAGTGAATGAAGGCCAAACCAATCCACTGTCTCTTCCATCAGTCCTGACATTCCAGACATTAGTCCGGTAAACTTCTGTTGCACTCTCTCTGTAGCCAGAGCATCATTCCTCAGATAAGGAGGCCAAAACTGCATAAAATATTCCAGGTTTGCACTCACCAAGACCCTGTACAATCGCAACAAGACACCCCTGCTCCTGTACTGAATCCTCTCATGATGAAGACTGTTATACCATGTGACTTCTTCATGGTTTGCTACACCTGCATGCTTACTTTCAGCACGTATCGCACAAGAATACCCGTTATACCTCCCCATTTTCTAATCTATTGCCATTCAGATAATAACCTGCCTTGCAGATTTTGCTACCAAAGTAGATAACTCCCCCTTCATGTATCCACTGTAAAACTTCATCTGCCCACTCTCAACTTGTCCAAATCACGCAAAAATCTGCAACCTACCCACAGTTCACTCCTGCAGCTTAGTATCATCTGCAAACCTGGAGATATTACATTTAATTCCTTCTTCATGGTGGGTTGGTGGACACTTACATTCCAGATACCAATGAAAATGAGAAGATGATTTTACCGAGATCCTAACCCGATAAACTCCAGAAGTGGAGTGCCGTGATGGTCTCTTAGCATCCATAAGCCAGCTTCCTTTGTTTGAGAGATGACTAATCAGTGAATAATGTTCTAGATTCTGAACAAATTCTGTTCTGCTCGAGATCCTTGATAGCATACTACCAAATGCTACCTCGATGCAAAAGTCAGTCACTCTTACCAGAGCTCTGGAATTCATCTTTCTTGTCCATGTTTATGCAAAGGCAGTAATAAGATGCAGACCCAACTGGCCCAGAGGCCAAAATGAGCATTGGCAATTCAGTACCAACAAATGGAGTGGAGGCAGCTGCGGGGCAACTTCATTCAAGGGCAGAGATAAATTCTAAAGCATGATATTGATCTTGCAGGATAAACCTGATATCAGTAAAATCAGATTAAACAAAAATGATAGAATGAGTATGCAGAGATATAAAACAGATCAAAGAAGTAGCGAACTGCATAGCCAAGCATACAGCTAAGGCAGAAAGCCGATGGGCATGGCAGCGGCAGAAGGACAGATCGAGAGACAGAACTCCAAACTCCACCTGAAAAGTGAACGTGAGATGTACACTCTGTCCAAGTGTGCAACAAGGTTAGACAACTCTGACCTATACCACAATAATGGTCAACAGTTGTCTTCATGACTTAGTTCACATCTGACTCTCAGCCCTGCAAATTTTCTTTACACCAATTAATGTGAAGATTTGCATCCTTTTATTTACTTGATTTTGGGTTCTTGAACCAAAAAGTCTCTATTGCAAAGAGATGGCTGCAGTTTTACAAATCATGTTAACTGGAACATAACAACAACTTGTACACATTGCTACCTTTCCCTGACACTGGAAAGCAAAACGCAGACACCAAAGAACCGATGGGCTCTGAATTAGGGCGGAAACTGTTTAACATCAATATTGTGATTGTTTTGATACTTGCCCTTTACAGGCTAGGTTGTTCTCTGCTGTTATGCTCCACTCAAGGCTATGATCACGGGGTGAGGAAACAATTTCTCCCCCTTGTGGTAGGGGGTAGGGAATACGAAGTCTCCGGTAATAGCTACTTGTCTTCCAACCAATTCCCTGCAAATCCCTTGCTGGAGGAATAAAACACCTTTGAAGGCAACACAAAGACAAATTCTCAACCAATAAATGAAAAAGCACCGGTGTGCAAACAATCATGTCAAACAGTCAAAGGGTGGCTCACTTGACTGAACAGCTGGTTTGCAAAGCAGAATCCACCAAGTGCGGATTCAATTTCTATACCAGCCGAGGTTACCGCGAGGGGCACTCCTCTTCAATCTCGCCTATTGCCTGAGGTGCGTTGACCTTCATGTTAAACCACCAAGTTGTCTACCTCTCGGGAAAAGACAACAGCCCTACAATCTAAATGGACTATAAAGACTTTAAAGCAATGAGAAAGAAAGCAACTCATCAAAACCTGTGGTCTAGACCGGCATTTTCAAATTGTTTGATTTTTTTCTTTTTCCACCCCAACACCCATGTCTTGCTTGCTTGTTTCTGCACCTCCTCACACTGAAGGAGGGAATTTACAAGAGTTAGTTATACAGTTGTACAGTTATAAATTGGCAACTTCATATTTCTTAATTATGATTGGATAAATGACCAATTTTTGAATGTCGTTCCAAATCAAGTGGGTTGCTCTGCCCTGGGATCAGAACACATCCAAATCACAAACACAAATTACAACCAGAGATTCCATGGAAACTGGTCAAAACTAGATGTGAAAACTGGAACATTTGCAAAACAAGTGGTGTAAAATTATGGCAGATTATATTGATCTCCATTAAATTTCAAGTACTTCAAATGAGAAATGAGTAACCCAATTCCATATAAAATGCCTTTATGTTGCTTCAGTTGAAGTTAAGTAAGGCTGATATGAGTCGACAATGTTAAACATGTGACCAAAGAGCAAACAAAGCCTGTAGAAATGTATGTCTTAAATTTTCAAAAGGTTTTCATGAAACCACACAGTGCCAGCGCAGTATCCATCACACTCTAGGTTTGGCCAATGCCATGAAATCAGCCTCTTTGTCCAAGCTCCCAGCCCTGTCTTCTGTGTCCATCTTAATGTTATTCATACTTGCCAAGTATGTGTAGGCTTCAGAGTAACCTCAGCAAGTAATATCATGAGAAATGTCGTAGAAAAGCAAAATGTAGTCGATAATACAGAATAACATGATTCTGTGAAATACTACTCTGGAAACAGGGTTCTGATGCAAAGCAATCAACCCAAAATGTTAACATTCTTTCCACAGATGCTGCCTGACTTGCTGAGTTTTTCAGCCTTTTAATTTCATTCTTATATGGAAACAGAATAGTGAAATCAAAAATAACAGCACAAAAATATGAAGGCAACACCACCGTCAGCATTTGAAGTTTACCTGTAAACACTCTCACCTACCTAAAATCCCACAGAAACCACCTAGCTCACACACAAACAAATCCTCAGTTTAAGCATCAGTCTCGCCAGAAGGAAATCTAGAAGAAATACCTATGGAGGACGTTCTTCTTTGCTTAAAGATCAATAACACAAGTACCCACACTCCACAAGTCAGGGTTGAGAGTATGGACAAGTAGAAACATTCTTTACAGAAGCTTAAGTAGTTCAATTTTTTTTGGTTCAGTCTTTAATCTGTACTGAACCAAAACACACAATGATATCTAACAAGTGTTATGAACAGAATGGGGAATGGAGTTTCTACTCACTCCATCTAAATCGGAAGCTGTTCTTGCACAGTTTTGGAATGAATTCACTTTGCTGCTCACAACCATAAATCAGTCAAAGTCTGTGGAGATTTGCTTCCTTTAAAATGCAGCTCTCAATGATCAATTACTCATTTTACTCTAAGCACGTGCAATAATTCTACAAAAAAAAAAGGACAATCATTCTCATTCTATGAGCAGTGTTCTCAAGATGTCTGTTGACCAGGAGATTGGATTTATTGTGTTCCTCTTGGGAAGAAAATCATATCTGAAACACACTGTTTATCTTGATTATTTTCTGCATTAAATGCTTTTGAAGATTTTGACTCCAACTGAACTAATTGAGGGTACACAAACCAAACTATTTGCCAAAAGGGATAAGATTATTGAAGGTGAAGTTAATTCAGGCTGGATTTAGATTTTCCAGCTTTCAATTACATGGCGAGCTTCGCATAAAATAGCAATTTGCCACCCCCTGGGATTAAGTGAAAAGTACCACATTCATCATGCTGATAGCAACAGAAGGCACTAGGCAAAAACATGCCACATGCAGAATATGCCAAATTAGAAAGACAAATCAGTTATTTGGAGACAAAATATATCAAACGTAACATCTTCTGACAACTTCAAATAGTCAGGAGCTGAGGTTAAAGGCAACATTTTAGTAGCATGCTCCTGAACGTACGCACATCATCTTGGCTAGCCGGTAGCACTTCGCCACAAGATTCAAGCTCTGCCAGAAACCTCAAGCTCCATTTGGGTTTTGACAGATAATGTAGGTTGCTACTCCAGTTCGGTGGAAGCAATTGTCCATTAGAGATACCTATTTTGTGATATTGTACATTGAACACTTGTGTCTGTTCAAATACACTTGAGATAGCATTGTATTATTCCCTTGCAAAAGAGGTCAAGAATACAAACAGCAATCCTACGCCTCCATGATTACCGAAATACAAAACATGGGTTACATAGGTGACCAAAGAATTCAGGGGAAATTTCTTTACTCAGTGGGAGCATGGTACTCACTCCCAAATGGGGTAATTATGGGAACAGCACAGATACATTTAAGAGTAAGTCACATAAGCAATGAGGATGGAGACAAAGATGAACCCTTATACACTCTATAAGGGTTTAGGTACACAGAATTGGAGAAGGCGCATGCCAGTACAAACAAATCATACACTACTTGCTTCTGTGCTACAAACTGAGTGTAATTCAAAAAATGAGCACAGCTTCAATTCTCCTGGCCAACAGGCATCTCAATCAGAAAGGTCACAACACATGGTGTCGATTTGCCCTGCTGAGTCCAAGCTGGTTCACCACAACAACAAATTATCTTCCTTGATTTGAAATCTTGCTAGTCTTTTCATTTACTGTACTTATTCTGCCCTGTCCCACACAACTGGAACAGTAACACTACTTCCAGCTTTTAATATGAAATGCCATGGCATTTTTCCTTCAGTTCATATTGAAACCAATTTTCGAATTAAAACACAATTGACTGATATAATCACGACCATCTGAATGTATTTCCGTGATAATGTTCTTTCAAAGCCCTTACGTAGCTTATAATATGTGATCCCCTAAAAATATTTAGCAATTAAAAAGATTCAAACACGACACAGCACAAGTATAAAATTATTTCATGCAGCTACAAGCTCCAAAGATGCGTAGGTTAGGTGGATTAACCATGGGAAACGCAGTGTTATGGGGACAGGGTAGGAGAGTGGGTCTGGGTGGGATGTTCTTTGGAGGGTCGGGGAGGATTCAGTGGTCTGAATGGCCTGCTTCCACATTGTAGGAATTCTATGATTCTTAAGTACATTGTCATTTGCCCATCTATCCCTGGTGGGCCTTTGTTCACATCAAGACACCATATACTCACCAGATTTTGGTTGGGGGGGCGGGGTGGGGTGGTGATAGTACCAAATCCATACATGATTCTCGACCCTTCAAAGACTAAACCTTTTTAATGCAGCAATTTTCGATGTTACCCAACAAAAATTTTGCATCAACCCACATCTGGTCAGTCCAAATAGTTTACCTTCCATATACGTTAAGGGACACACTCTGGTATATACGGACTATGCAGAATATCTTGGCAGACATCTCTCAAAAAGGCCACTACAGAAATGATTCAGCACTGCACTCAGCTGCACCCGTTCAGTCTTCTGTATAGTACTGCAAAGACTGTTTGACACAGCACTGCAAGTCAACAAAAAGTCTTACTAAACAAAGAAACTGCCATCACTCCATTCCAGTACCACAGTGAAGTTTGCACTGTGCACCAGCAACATGTAATAGCACTGGAGAAATTCGAGCAGCAATGCATCTAATACATTCTTCAGACGCAGTGGGAGAAACAAACACATGCTTACGTCCATCCTAAAGCTAGTTCCACAAGCAATGAAGTACAATTCTTGCAAAACCGACTATTATGGACTGGACACTGCACCAGACAACTGAAAAGTGCCTTAGTATTTTTTCAACTCTCAAATAGTCAATGTCAACGCTGCCATGCTGAACATTTGTGACTGAGTAGTTTGCATTCAACCATGTAAAATGGTGACAATTCGTCCTTTAAGCTGCATTATGTTTCAAATCCAAAATCCTTCATGAAGCAGAACAAATGCAGAGGAGCAAAGAAAAAGGAAG
Organism: Ginglymostoma cirratum; assembly: GCA_024137785.1. Taxonomy (NCBI): domain Eukaryota; kingdom Metazoa; phylum Chordata; class Chondrichthyes; order Orectolobiformes; family Ginglymostomatidae; genus Ginglymostoma; species Ginglymostoma cirratum. The sequence continues at coordinate 4,163,672 of JAHRHZ010000023.1, forward strand.
CAAAGCATGCACTCTGGGTTCCATGACCTTGTGGAACAGCTTACCACATTGTACATTGAGAGAAAGGAATGCCAAAGATCTCTGCGTTGACAATCTGACTGTTCAGCATGTGAAGATGCACGGCAGAAACGTGCAATCTGAACAGACATCAAATCAAGGAACAACCCAATGACGAGCTTTGACTTCACATACAGACATCTTAATCACTTTGCTTCTCTACTGTTGCTATTCTGAAATGAAAACCATTATATTAATTCAACTCCCTCGACCCCAAGTGGACAACCTCGCATGTCACATGAAATTACACCTGCCTCCAAACATTAATTCACCTGCAAACTTGGACATAAATTTTAATTTCTTTGTCAACATTAATATAAAGTCTTGAAAAAGTTAGACCACAATATAGCTCTGGGCAATACAACTTACAACATCCTGTGATATAACAAACATTTTATCCCAACTCTGAAGATAACAAATTCCTTTCTTGCCCTTGAATAATAGAATGACATTTGTACTTCAAGGTCTAAAAGACAAAACTCCTGAATACAGCATGCTTTGTAAAATTATGGCTAATACATACCCAATTTGTCAATCATCTGTTTGATATCTGGGTGAGAAACCATCGGTGACAACAAATTTGCTCACTTATACAATCACAGACTCCCTGTAATGTGGAAGCAGGCCATTCGGCCTAGCGGGTCCACATCAAAAAACCCTCTGAAAGACATCCCTTACAGGCTCACCCCATCTCTGTTACCCTCCATTTCCCATGGCTAATCCACTTAACCCGAACATCCCTGGACACTGGACAATTTCGCAAGGCCAATCCACCTACCCTACATATCTTTGGACAGTGGGAGGGACTGCAGCACCTGGAGGAAACCCATGCAGACACAGGGAGAATGCAAAAACTCCACACAGATGCTAATCTTTCTTGAATTTTTTAAACACGCATCAAATCCCTTTTCATTAAAAATACCATTGAAATTGAACACTCATTATCCATTTGTTTCACCTACAAGTCATTTATGGGCTACATTGCTTTTCTCCACTATCTGTAAACTTTAAACTAGCTTTTACATTCTTCTCCCCCCATATACTCCCTTCTCATTTATTACTTGCCTTACATCTTTATAGCTCTTCCAGTCCACTGCATCTCTACTTGTGTAGGCCTTTTATTTCAGTTTGAGACTGTTTCTTAACCCAATTTTACAGCTTGTTCGGATCCAACAATTAGCCAAAGGAATCCAAAGCACTCCTCTCTATGCTGTCCTCAAATCATGCATTGACGTTGAACCTTGGTCTCATGTCTACTCCAGCATGGGGAGCATTCTTCATGACTGAACTGCAAGTCCTGCTTCTTCAACCTAGAACTTAGCTTCTCAACATCCAATTAGAGAACCTCAAACTCACTTTGATTCATGCTGTCATCCTAATATTTATCCAAGAAGATAAAGGTAGGTTTGAGGGCTCCATTACTAAGTTCAAAAGTAGGTGCACAGCATCTCCCATGAAAAAAAAAAATCAATGCCTAGTCAGAATGCTCTGATGCATATTCCAACATTTCATGAAATAGCCACCTGACAAATATAAAAGTAGCAAGATAATACACAGACCAAGGTACATCAAGGGAAATGCAATTGCCCCACCATTCCTTTGTAGCTAAAAAATCTGTTTAGCATTATTTCCACCAAGGTCAAAGTAAAGATGGAAGACAATCAAGTCAGAAAAAGTGATTTGTTCTGTCCTTCAAAGATAACTTGTATTTATACATCACCTTCAGAAAATAAATCTTCATTGTCTAACAAACAAAATTAACTCTGAGCGAAAGGATAAGATATTAGATCAAGGTTTCCGTCAAACATCTAGAGATGTATTCTAAGGAGGACCAGAAAGTTGGAGATATTTTTGGAAGAAATACCAAAATATTACTTATTGATGGCTGAAGGGAACACTTCACACAATAAAAAAAGATAACAGAAGGGTAGAGAACACACAAAACACAAAAGACTCAAGGCTGAGAATGTGTAAGTGGAAAAGGTTAGAGATAGATGGGCAGCACCATTCTCATTTGGGTTCGTTTGAGTGCTTTTGGTAAAGCTCCTCTAAAACACCTTGGGATACTTTGCTACACAAAAAGCACTATATCATTGCAAGTTCTTGCTTTAACATACACTTCCTGCCCCAAATAAACTACAGTGATTCAAAGCACCAGGAACTGCTACCTTCTCAAGGGCAACTAGAGATCAGCAATGAACACGACCAAATCAACAGCGTCCACGTCCTACGAATGAATTAAAAAAGCTTCTGGTGGTTGGGTTGAGTCCCAACAGTTTTAAGGAGCATTGCGCATGAGGTCTGGAATAATTGGGAGGTGATGTCACAATTCTTTAAATGCTGTGGATGGGTTTCTGGATGTGACAGCCAAGTACGAAGTTTAGGATAACTGTCAGAGAGATGATGGATTTGGGGGACATGAGCCCTAGTTTTAGTTTTGGGGAATACTGTTAATACTAGCTGGTGTTATACAAACCTAATAAGTTGGATACGGGGATGTCTGTGTGGACCTTGAATATAATAGGCTTTCGTAACGGATTTTGGACAATTGATGAAATAATGTTCGTGTTTATAATCTGCTAGTGTAAGTGCCACCCAGGTCTAGGAGTCCTGTCATCAAGTGGCATGGTAGCATGGTAGGATGGGAGCCTTTTGAAAACATGTTTAAAACTATATTTTTGGGCATTCAAAAATTTACCAATAAAACAGACATTCCATTTTTCAAAAAGCATTGAGAAAATATGGAGATGTTGGAAAAATCATCGTAAGTCCTGTCTCTGGATTGGAAGTCAGAGTCATAGAGCTGTATAGCATGGAGCAGACCCTGTGGTCCAACTTGTCCAAGCCAACCAGATATCTTAAATTATTCTAGTCCTATTTGTTAGCACTTGGCCCATATCCCTCTAAACCCTTCCTATTCATATACCCATCCAGAAGCCTTTTAAATGTTGTAATTGTACCAGCCTCCACCACTTCACCTGGCAGCTCATTCCATACACACACCACCCTCTGTGTGAAAAAGGTGCCCCTTATGTCCGTTTTAAATCCCACAACCCCCCCACCACCTCACCTTAAGCCTATGTCCTGTAGTTTTGGACTGCCCCACCCCAGAGAAAAGACCTTGGCTGTTCATTCTATCTATCCCCTCATGATTTTTATAAACCTCTGTGAAGACAGTCCTCGGCCTGCAAAGTTCCAGGCAAAGTAGCCCCAACCTTTTCAGCCTCTCCCTGTAGCACATACCTTCCAACACTGGCAACATCCTTGTAAATCTTTCCTGAACCCTTTCAAGTTTCACAACATCGTTCCGAGAGCAGGGAGACCACAATTGCACATAGTATTCCAAAAGTAGCCTGCAAATATGACCTCCGTACTCCAGTACTCAATACAGTAACCAATAAAGGCAAACATACCAAATGCCTTCTTCACTGCCCTGTCACCTGGGACTGCACTAAGGAACTCTGAACCTGCACTCCAAGGTCTCTCTGGTCAGCAATACTCCCCAACACATTACCATTAAGTGTATAAGTCCTGCCCTGATTTGCCTTTCCAAAATGCAGCACCTCATTGTGCACAACTGAAAAGATTTTCAGGTTAACTTCAGTACATCATGCTGATATTAGACAAGCTGTTTTGCATTTTGTCTTGACCGTGGGTTTGGAAGCTGCTGTCTAAGAATCTTCAGCACGTTACTGCAGTTCATGTTGGAGAAAGTGCAACTGCTGCCACTGAGCTTTGGGAGTGGATACTTGATGATGCGGCACCAATGAGGCAAGCACTTTGTCCTCAATCGTGCCAAGCTTGTTTGAGCCATACTCACCAGGCAAGTGGAGAACATTCCATCACACTCATGGCTAGTGCCATGTAGATGGTGGGAGCAGGTGGTGAGTTACTCGCTTCAGTATTCCTCGTCTCGTACTTGCTATTGTAGCCACTGTATTTATAATGGCGAGTCCAGCTCAATTTCCAGTCAACTGTAACCCCAGGATGTTGATAGAGGGGGATTCACTGATGGCAAAATTATTTAAGAGTAGGTGGTGGCATTCCCATGCTGTGGGCCCTCTGGATGGTAGTGGTTCTGGGTTCGCAAGGTGCTGTCCAAGTAGCTTTGGTGAGTTATTGTAGTGAATTGTGTACATAGTACACACTGCTGTTACTGTGCATTGGCGGAGGAGGGAGTAAGTGTCTGTAGATGTGGTGCCAATCAATTAGGCTTTTTCGACAAACTATAAACCAGTGAGCTTAACATCTGCTATAGGGAAGATGCTAGCGTTATAGCAAGGTACTTAAAAGTTCAAGACAGGACTAATCATCAGTCAACGCAGTTTTATAGAAATTATATTTAACAAGTTTACGAGCGTGCTTTGAAGAAATAACATACTAGGATAAAGAACCAGTGGATGCACTATTCTTAAATTTGTAGAAGACACTGATGAAGTTCCACAAAACTTATTGTGGAAAAGCTGTGTGTGTAGGGGGCATCATATTGGTATGGATAAAAGATTGGATATTTAACAGGAAACAGTAGACATAAATTGACACCTTTTTTGGCTGGTCACATGTGGTGTGCCACAGAGATGGTGGTGAATTCTCAATTTTTCTTCACACTCCATAGAAATAATTTGAAGACGACTTAGCACAAATTACTAAGAACACAAACTCAGATAGGAAAGTAAGCTGTGAAGACACAAGGAAAGCACATAGAAAGCAGGAGAATGAAGTTGAGAAATATGTGAGCCACGATCAAATGATGGAGCAGACAATGGGCTCACTAGCCTAATTCAGCTCCAATATCTTATAGTCTTACAGATGCAAATAGGTTAAGTGAATGGGCAAAGATCTGGCAAATGACGTTGGAGAATTGTGAAATTTGTCAATTTCAGCAAAAAGAATGAAAAAGCAGCATAATATCCAAGTGATGACAGATTGCAGAGATGTGGAAGGATCTGGGTATCCTCAAACATGACCTGCAGAGGTTTACATGAGGTTCAGCAAAGAACGAAGAAAGCAAACAGAATGTTATCATGTATTAAGGTTAACCAAATATAAAAGCATGCTTATGGTAAAATTACACAAGGCACTGGTGAGATCAGATCAGGAATACAGTGCAGTGTGTCTTAGTCTGCTTATTTAAGGAAGGATACTGGTCGGCTCCAGTGGCAGGTATCATAGGCTGATCATTGGGCCAGAAGACCCTGGTTCAAGGCTCACCTGTTCCAGAGGTGCTTCACAACATCTGAACAGAAATATGTATAAATACATCAGAAGCAGTTCAGAGAAGGCTCATAAGAATTCCTACGGTGTGGAAGCAGGCCATTTGGCCCATCCAGTCCACGCCAGCTGAAGGTTTACTAGACTATTACCTAGAATGAGGGGACTGGTTTACGAACAAAGGCTGGACAGGCTTGTGCTTATCTGCTGCTGGTAAGGAGGGTAAGAGGTAACTTGGTTGAACCGATAAGATTCAGAGGGGCTGTTACAGATCTGGAAAGGAAAACCTAGAAGTAGGGGTCACTGATTAAAAAGAAAAAATCATCTATTTAAGGCATAGGCATGGGGAAGTGCTTTCTCAGTAAGGATTGAGTCTCTTTGGAGCTTTCTTGCTTAGAAAGTGGTGAAAATAAAACATTAATTTTTTTTAAAGGGTCGAAGCAGACAGATTCTTGCTGAGCAAGGGGGTGAAAGGTTATTGGCGGAAGGTAGAAATGTGAGGTAACAAGAACAGCTACGATATTACTGAATCCTAATCTGTACATTCATATCATGAATCTGACATGCCTGAAAAGAATGTTAAATTGAGATTATTGCATACACTACTCACTAATAATAAAATTTACATAAAGATCCTGGTCATAATCTGTGCTGAGTAGACAAAGTTGCCCTTTCCAGACAACTCTTTCTGACAAGTATCTGCTCAAATTGCTTACTTTACATGCATTGTTCGAAATTTGGAATGTAAATGCATGTTTTCCACACAAGGATTAAAAAAATGCACAAGCATAAAATCTTTGTCAAAAGTCAACTTCAGTTTAGGAACTGGCCTTAAACAGCAATTATGCTATCATCTGTATCTGATATCAAATCGTTGGGGTACCTCTTTATAACATTAGAAAGTCACTCCTGGTGCTCACTACCAGAAACTTGAAGAGTCCAGTTCCATTCCCATTCCAACTGTTAGGCATGAAGTTCGAGTGCAAAGCCTGGACACAAGGATCATTTTGTCCTGAAGGTAATTTTTCACGGTCATCACTCCCACTTTCTACCTAGAATTTAAAATGGGAACTTTCTTTTGAACCACTAGATTTGAATTTTCCACACCTCATCAGCAATAAGGCTCTATGCTGCACAAAATACTATCTGCAACTGTGCAATGTTCTCTGAAACAAAACTGACCTTGGCTGTGAATTTTGCTTTCAACAGTCTTCACTTGCTGTCCTTCAGGAACTTTCAACAAGTAAAATTAAGCTGGTGTGCAAACATACAGCAGAAATTAATAATATACAAAATGCCACGGAAAGAGCTGCAGCTGGGGATGATGCATAAACACATTGTGAGATGGATCCCTGTTGCAAATATTTGGATGTAGCAATAAAGCTGTTAGTCAGGAATAAAATCGTCACTTACAAATTGCTTCTCAGCATTATGCCCCTGAATTTTGGACCAGTTGGAAATGCAAGTCTATTTTAGGCCAAACACCAGGCTCAACTGCTTTCTCCCAACTTCATATCTAGCACTAGCAGTCAAACCTACATTGTACAGAAACACTGAACAGCTCGCTGCAGAACTTTCCTCATTAAATGGGTCATCCATTCCCATCTTCAACTTGTTAAGCTTGGGTAGACCAACAGGAGGCTGGAAGAACACATCAGGCCAGGCAGCATCTCGAGGAAAGGAGCAGTCAATGTTTCGGGTATTACTGTTAGGCTTAACCTGCCTTCTTATGAAGAAAAGGGATACTTCATGTTGAAGTGCTACTGAAATTTCAGACTTAAATGACAAATAATTATTTATCAACAGTATGAAGAATAGTGGCAGTCATACCTAAATAATAGAGCACACTGCCCTGGCCTCTGCAAGCTCCAGAAACGCCTGTTACTTTACTAAGGAACATCAAAACCGTCAGTGGAGATCAACTATGCATGTACTCCCTTTCTTGGAGCCATATTCCCTTCAATATTACAGAGTAGGGATGGAAGGATGGTTTGGGATGATGTGATCATTTCGCTCAAGCTGCAATTCAGGGGCCCAGACACAGGTTTATATTCCACCACAACAGCTAACAGAATCTGAATTCTAAAATACTTGGAATTCAAAGTCAGCCTCACTTTGGCAACCACAAGATCATTCTGACCTTTGTAAAAACCCATTTGGTTCACCAATGTCCTTCAGGGAAGGAAATCTACCATCCTTACTTGACCTGGTCTACATACCAGCCCAGATCCGCTGAATGTCACCTATTCTAAACTGCCCTCCAAAACAAATGGTCAGGCAAGCCACTCAGCTCAAGAACTATGAGGCAAGGGCAATAAATGTCGGCCACTCCAGTGATTCCACTTCCCATGAAAGAAAGAAAACGATTTTTGGTTGTCTGAACTTTGTAGCTAGCTACCAGAAGTTACAACTTGTCCTCATGTCAAGAAGCATTGCCTGAAAAAGTTTACTTTTACGTAGAGACCTGTGGATCACAATTTTCACCATTGCAGCATGGTTGTGTGGCAATAACAACACTTATTTATATTGTAACCAGCATAATTTTTAAGATCCCATGTAAAGAATAAATGGGGAGGGATGTTTTTTGTTTAAAAATCAGTATAGAAATTGCAGTGCATGCAAAAATGGACATGCTATTTCAATACAAATTCTCCTCCTCATCAAAACCAATTTTGCTTAGTTTTCTTTTAAAAAGTTGAAGGCAATATTCCACAAGAGAACACAACTTCTACAAAAAGTTATTCCAGTGTTCAAGGACGAGACTTGAAAACACAAATTGCAATTCCAGTTCTGGTTATATTCAGAATGTGGAGGAGAAATTGAGCAAGAATGAACCATGGCTCAGAAGCAAATGTCTTCTAACTATCACCGTTCACAGGGTCTACCCGAAATGAATGCAAGAAGCTTTCAACTGTACGAACAGACAGTTATCCTTGTTATTCCCAGGACACAGCTGCATAACAACCATCTTACAACCAAGAGCTGAATCTAACTTGCAACTCCACCCTGTTCAACCCTAGATGAAAAAGTCCAATGTTTAAAGCAAAGAGCGCTTGGGGCTCATTCAACTCAAAACTCGATGAGGCGTTAATATTCCTCTAGTTAATGCACTGCAGCTTACTTGCTATAATCAGACTGACCACTAGAAATGTCACAACACCATTACAAATACATACCGTCTCGTAAATCCGAGTATTAATTGTTGTTTGTAGCAAGGATGTCTTCAAAAAAGTGCTGAAAGTAGCCAACACAATTACCATATAGTACTTCTAAATGCTGGCTTGCCAGCATGCAATATAGCTACGTGATTGCGTGACATACAGTAGGTTCAAGCTCCTAACAACTATCCCCCATGCCAATTTAAGTTAAACAGTTTCCAACGTTTCTGTAAAGTGGCTACAATCGCATCTGCAAAGTTAAATCATTGATTCGTAAATACCAATGACCAATTTTTGCCTGTAACCCTGACTACGACCGTTTACTATAAATAAATGAAGTCATACGCGAAAATAACTACGCGGCTCTTTCTTCAAGTTTTCTTGTAATTCAACACTCCCAGCATTGACTGAAAAGCCGGAATACACGGCGCAGACGTTAATGCCTGTTTAAAAGGATTCGTCAGTTTTTTTTCTCTCTCACTATGTCGAAGCGGAACAGGAATTTTACAAACACAAAATTGAGACGGAGCTCGGTTTTCACGTCCGGGCCTCAGGCCATGAGACATGCAGCACAATCCTTCCCCAGTCCACCATATGGAACATTTCGCAAGAAGGAGGGGGTAAAAGCACAGAGCGCCATACAGACATGCGAATGGAATACGGCTCCAAGAAAGTTGAGTTTGAAACATCATCTGAAAAGCCGGCGCTTCACGTCGACGGGGGGGGGGGGGGGCATAGAAGAGGGCCATTTTTTCAGGTTTAGTTATAAACACCCCCTCCCCCAGACCTCCTGTCATCCAGGCGCAAAATAGGCGAACGGCTCGCCCCATTCTGGCTGGAATTTGGACAAGAAAGATTCACTGTAGCGGATCGTGCAGAGAGGGGGGAAAAGTGTGGACACCAAGAGCCTCCTGTCCCTGTGGAAGGCGGTCAATGCAACCCCTCCCAAGCTCCCCTAGTCCCACCTCCCATGCTTCAACGGAACAAAGGCCTCACTCGAAGGCCCGTCGCCACCCGGGCTCACACCGACTCCACAGCCTCGGGGATTTATTGTCTGTACTTTGATTTAAACGATATAAAAATTGTACGCGTGTGTGTGTGTGAGTGTGAGAGTGAGAGAGACACACTGTCTCATTACCTTCTAGCGTCTCCCCAACCTCGTCCGAGCTCCTCAGGAAGGAGGGCACAAACTCCGCTGCGTGCACATTAGGGACGAACGGTTTGGCGTTCACATTGAGCCGGGAGAACGAGGAATTCATCTGGGCCTCGACATCCGTGTCGGCTGCCAGCTCCCAGGAATCCGGGGCGTAATCCGCCACGTCTTTCGAATCCATGGCCGCGCTCAGAATGTCACCGGATTCAAAAAATAACGTCGCAGCCCCTTTTTTTTTGAAAAGCCTTTTTTTCTCTCTCTCTCTCCCCCTCCCCAACCTTTCCTTTTGTGGTGATGTTTCTCTCCGACGGGTCGGTGGGTGTCCGAATGAAGGCCGAAGAGGGTGGTGTGGGAAGGGAGGAGAGCACCGAGAATCCGCCGGGTGCTGGTGGTAGAAGAAACCGAGCTCCAAGTCCTCGCGTGTGTCTCTCCCGACAGCACTGACGCGATCGATCGCTGGATCCACGGAGGCCTCCGCGCAGGCGCTAGCTCAACCCCCTCCTCCCACTTCCCCCCTGGGAGTTGTAGTCCCGCTTCCATCGCTCCGGACAGCCGACACCGGTGGACTACATGTCCCACAATCCCTACCGACACACCTTTCCCCCAACCTCAATCCCTATCAAATCCCCGGATGGGTGACCCCCTTCTCGTCCCAATCAGGCGCTCGAGCGGCTGCCTGTTAAGCCGGACTTTGAAGAATCAGCGTTTTCGAGTCGCTGGGTGGGGAGGAGAGGAGGGAATAATTCAGAAACAATGCTATACCTTTAAATGTCCTCTCCTTTCTCCATGTACGTACGGAGCTTCGACTAAAACCCCGAGTGGCCATACACTGGACGACAAAGCTCGTTATGACTGGAAGTGCTCGGCCTGGTGATGCGCTGCTTCAAGCCTGGAACTTCCCTGACCTCGACAACTATCTCTCATTAATGATGTCGTTTCTTTTAAAACCCATTCTGCAAACGTTCAACAAAACTGTAGTAGTGCCCCATAACATCGACTATTCGGCGACACAGCCTTATGTAACTGAAATGGCCAACACGTTCTCTTCAAAGGGGACGTGAAAATAACACTCCAGACGAATAAAATAAAAACAGAAAATGCTGGAGGAGCCCATCGGGTTTGGCAGCTTCTGTGGAAAGGGAAAAGGAGTTAACGTTTCGAGTCTAGTGACTCTTTTCCAGAACAATTGTATATTCTTGGACTGGTTTAGACATCCAGTGGAATTTTATGTACATGATAGGAATTCTTGGTTTCACACATTCTGAAAATCAATCTGAGATCCCGTAATTATAACATGCGGTTTGGGGTGGGAAACGACGTTGCAGCAATTGAAATGATGAAGTCTCCATCATCACAGGATCTCAATATTTTACACTAAAAAAGTCCTTTCAGAATAAACGAGCCCACAACAAAGACGGTACCTTCACCCACCCCTCCAGGAATGACTTCGTATGTAATGTTTCCAAGTCAAGAGATGGCTCAATATCACAAAAAGTTTGGCTAAAACAAACATGGGTCTATTGCAGGACAATTTATAATGACAAATGGAGAAATAGTAGAGAAGCTAAATGACTACTGTGTACCTACTTTCACTCAGAATGATACCATAAATCTCCCACAAGTTAGAGATCCAAGTGGCTATGCACAATAAGGGGTTGAAGGAAAGTTAGCATTAGTCAGAATATCGTCCTGGAGAAATTATTTGGGCTGAAAGTTGAAAAATCCCCAGGATGGTCTACATCCCTGAGTGTTGAAGGCAGTGGTTACAGAGATGGTAGATACATTGGTGATTATCTTCCAAACTTCTATAGATTCTGGTACGGTTCCCTTGGATTGGAAGCTAGCAAATGTCTCCCATGATTTAAAAATGGAGAAAGAAAGAGAAAACAGGGAACTAAGAGCTGTCAGTCATACAATATTCGTAGGGGAAATGCTAGAATTTATTGAAAAGATGAGATAAGAGACACCTGGATGATAATGATCTGATTGGGCATAGTAGGGATTTGTGAATGAGAATTTGTGTTTGACAAAATTATTGAAGTTTTTGAAGATGTTAGTAACAAAATTGATAGTGGAGAGTCAATGGATATACTACACTTAGATTTTCACCAGAGTTTTGTTAAAGACCCCACAGGATCCTGTTTAGAAAAATTCAAGTACATGGGATAGGAGATAATATACTGACATGGATTAAAGATTGGCTAACAGGCAGAAAACAGAGAGTAAGTATAAATGGGCTGTTCTCACATTAGCAGGCTTTGAATAGTGGGGTACTGCAAGTATTTGTACTTGGGCCCCAGATGTTCACAGTTTATATCAATGATTTGAAGTTGGGCACCAAGAAACAGATTTCCAAATTTGTAGGGGATACAAAGCTAAATGGTAATGTGTCAGAGATAATAGGTACTGCAGATGCTGGAGAATCCGAGATAACAAGTCGGGATGTCGAGATAACAAGACCCTTCTGATGTGGGGTCTAGGCCCGAAACGTCCAGCTTTCCTGCTCCTGTGATGCTGCTTGGCCTGCTGTGTTCATCCAGCTCCACACCTTGTTATCTTAAATGGTAATGTGTGTTGTGAGGAAGATGTCAAGTGGCTTTAGGAGGAATTGGACAAGCATAGTGAATGAGAAAGAACATGTCAGATGGAATAGATGTGAAAAAAATGTGAAGCTACTCCCTTTGGTAGGAGAAACAGATATCCAGAATATTTCTTAAATGGTAGGTTGGAAAGTATAGACATACAAAGGAACCTAGTGTCCTCAGTTGTAAGTTACTGAAGGCTAACATTTTCAGTTGTAGCTATTAGGAATGCTAACAGGATGTTAGCTTTTATTGCTAGAGGATTGGACTGCAGGAGTTATGATGTCTTGCTTTAATTGTAAAGGGCCTTGGTTAGATCACAACTAGAATACTACATGCGATTTTGGTCTCCTTGTCTCAGGAAAAATATATTGCCACAGAAGAAGTACAGCAAGGGTTCATAAGACTGGTTCCTGGGTTGGTGGGACTGTCTTATGAAGATAGATTGGGCAAACTGGACTTGTATTCTCTAGTGTTTTGAAGAATGAGAGGTGATTGCAATGAAATTTACAAAATACTTACAAAAGGATAGACAGGGTGGAGATAGTAGGAACTGCTGATGCTGGAGAATCTGAGAAAACAAGATGTAGAGCTGGATGAACACA
>JAHRHZ010000023.1:4176837-4198641 GCA_024137785.1 Ginglymostoma cirratum
TGATGCTGCCTGTCCTGCTGTGTTCATCCAGCCCTACACCTTGTTATCATTGACAGGGTGGATACAGGTAAGATGGTTCCCTTGGTGGGGTAATCTAGAACTAAGGCCGCTATTTAAAAATTAGGGGTTGCCTCTTTGGTCTGAGATGAAGAGAAACTTTTTTACTCAAAGGGTAATGAATCTTTGGAATTTTCTACCACAGAGGGCTATGGAAGCTCAGTCTTCGAGTATGTTTAGGGGAAAGACTGATAGATCTCTGATTAGCAGTGGTGAATAGGGTTATGCAGATGAAATGGATAAAACTGATGAAGTGTTCAACAAACCATGATTGTATTGAATGATGGTGCAGGTTTGACAAGCTGATTGGCCTACTCCTGCTCCTATGTGTAAATGCGATGATGTGTGTTGGACATGCTATGTGTCCAACGTTCCCTCTAAATTGTGCTCCAAAGTTCTGTGCATGGCGTTTAGCGTTGGCATGCACGTTTTAGCACTGACTTACAGCTCTGAAGTTGCTGGTGTGCACAGACCTCAGAGGCCCTTGCAACTGGACAGAAAATTAAAAAGAATGCTGCATGAGTCCCAGATATACACATCTGAAGGAAGTGTCAATGGCTACACAAGCTTGAACTCTGCATTTCAAAACTTGAGCCATGGCTGGAGTTCTGAGTCTCTTTAAAGTAGAGATTGATAAATTTTTTGATTATCAATGGCGTTATGGGATAGTGTGGGTAAAAGGTATTAAAATGTTCAATCAGCCATGTATATATTAAATGATGGAGCAGGTTTGACAGGCTGAATGGTCTACCCCTGTTCTTATAATCTTATGAAGATATTACTAGCATAGGTAATAAGCAGTTGATCTTCTTACTGAACACCCCTGAGCTGATTTGAAGATTAGACTTGCATGTTGATATTGCAAAGCCTGAAAATTCTTCTAGTTGTTATGTGGAACAACATCATGCAAGCATCTATTGAGACTTTCCTGTTCAGTAATTGTACGATATATTGATGATTTCAAGCATAAATCTTCAAAGTTCGCTTAAAGTGTTACCCTATATAATGGAGAAGGAGGAAGAGGGAAAGGTATTATAGCACAGTATATGGCATCCTTGCTTCTTAACCAAAGAAGTTCCAGATTCTAGTACTACAGGACTTGAGGACCAAGGATGGTAAGTTTACAGCATGGCCAAACAAATTGAGGGTCAACTTGTAAATCCTTCCAATATACTGTAATGGCTGACAATAAAATCAGGAGAGTTTCTTGATCAGCCATGGTACAGAAAGGAATTGCAGCTTTTACCATTAATAGTTATAGCTATGGGACAGAAAACACATGCAACAGTGTATCAGAGATAAAAGGTACTGGAGATGCTGGAGAATCCGAGATAACAAGGTGTAGAGCTGGATGAGCACAGCAGGCCAAGCAGCATCATAGGAGCAGGAAATCTTGACGTTTCGGGCCTAAACCCTTCATCAGAAAAAAAACCAACAGTGTATATTGCCAGTGGAATTCAGACTTTAAAGGGAGACCTTAACTCGCCTAATGGCCAATGTGGATTAGATTGGTGCCGGTAGCACAGAATTTGACTTCTCTTGGTTGGAGTGTGTTCAGGACATGTCTGCTTTCCTTATCCCTTGTGCAGATTGCTGTGCTTTGGATTGTACTTAAGCAAAGACCTGAAGTGAAAGCATGCAGATGAAATTGTGTTCCATTAGCAACAAGTTGAAAAGACCCTAGAACCTAGTGTCATACAGTTATACAGCACAGAAGCAGACAGTTTGGTCCAACCAGTCCATGCCGATTATAATCCCACATTAAACCAGTCCCATTTGTATGCTCCTGGCCCATATCCCTCCAAACCTTTCCTATTTATGGACTTATCTATGTATCTTTTAAATGTTGTAACTGTGCCCGCATGCACCACTTCCTCAGGAAGTTAATTTCACGTAGGAGCTGCCCTCTGTGTAAAATATTTTCCACTCGTGTCTTTTTTAAATCTCTCTCTTCTCACTTTAAACATATGCCCATTAGTCTTGAAATCCAATATCCTAGGGAAAAAAACACCTACTGTTAACTGTATCTATACCGCGACGATTTTATAAAACTCTTCAAGGTCTCCTCTCAACCTACTATGTTCTCATGAAAAAAGTTCCAACCTATCCAGCCTTTCTTTATGTCCCTTAAGACCCAACCAGCTCAATCAGTAGTACTGCTGCCTAGCCACTCTTGGAAATTGAAATCCCCCACCCAGAGTATGTTTTGAGTCCTTGCTTTCCTCAGTGCTTCCTCCAAGTGTTGTTCAACACGGCAGAGTACCAATTCACCAGCCAAGGGAGGATGGTACATGGTTAAGCATTGCCCATGTTTAACCAGAAGCCATGAGGTCTGGAGTCAATGTTGAGAATTCCTAAGGCAGCTCCCTCCTGACTGTATACCACTGCGCCACTATCTCTAGATGTGTTCAAAATGTGCTGTGGACCATTTAATGACTTGCAGCGCACTAAATATTTAGTAAATACGTAAACTGCCTGATTTTTATACATTTTTAATATAATTTATTGTAAATTTATATTTTTGGCTTTTGAAATAGTTACTGTGGTTTTTTCTCTGTGTCAGAAGTTAATAATTCTCAATAGTTTTGTAGCCATGGTGATTTATTTTAAATAAGTTTTGAGGCCAAGCAATAGAATTAATGCATTTTTATATACATTGGTAGGGTTTTATGGCACAACTAGATTAACAAGCTGCATTTTGAAAGACTTTTTCAAGGTTATGGGAAACACCCATAAATACCAATAGCTTAGAGAGAGCAGCCCTTTGAAACCATGGAGTCATGCAGCACAAAACAGACCCTTTGGTCCACCCAGCCCATGCTGAACATAATCGCATACTAAACTAGTCCTATCTGCCTGTGCTTGGCCTGTGTTCTCCAAACAATTCCTATTCATGTACTTATCCAAATGTCTTTTAAATGTTGGAATTGTACCTACATCCACCACTTCCTCAGGAAGTTCATTCCACATGCGAACCACACTCTGTGTAAAAAAACTTGTCCCTCGTGATTTTTTAAATCTCTCTCATTTCACTTTAAAAATGTGCGCCCTAGTCTTGAAATCCCCTATCCTAGGGAAAAGACAAAAGATATTAAGGTTTTCTAAGATTACAAAAGGGTCAATGGGCTGAAAAATGGCAGATAGAGTT
Source organism: Ginglymostoma cirratum (assembly GCA_024137785.1). Taxonomy (NCBI): domain Eukaryota; kingdom Metazoa; phylum Chordata; class Chondrichthyes; order Orectolobiformes; family Ginglymostomatidae; genus Ginglymostoma; species Ginglymostoma cirratum. The sequence continues at coordinate 4,180,043 of JAHRHZ010000023.1, forward strand.
CACTCTGGATAAATGAGAGGTATTGCATTTTGGTACAACAAACAAGGGTGGGGTATATACAATTAATGATAGGGCCTTGAGTAGTGTTGTAGAACAGTAGGACCTAGGGGTGCAGGTACATAATTCTTTGAATTTTGCATCACAGGGTGGTTAAAAAGGGATTTGGCCTTCATTGCTGATTCCTTTGAGTATAGGAGTTGGGCAGTCATGTTAAGGTTGTACAGGGCATTGGTGAGGCCCTTTCTGGAATACAGTGTCCAGTTCTGGTCATCCAGTTACAGGAAGGATGTTATTAAGTTGGAGAGGGTTTGGAAGAGACCTACCAGGATGTTGCTGGGTATGGAAAATTTCAGTTGTAAAGAAAGACTGGACAGGCTGGAACGTTTTTCACTGGAGCATAGGAGGTTGAGAGGTGAACTTACAGAAGTTTACAAAATAATGAGGGGTACAGATAGCCCTTTAATGAAGATGCTTAGATCAGTGCTCCTGAGAAGGGAAGCACATAATGAAATTAAATAATTAGTATTAGTCCCAGACCAGAAATGTTGGGTTAAAACCCTGAGGAGTTACCAGATATTCTAGGTGTTAGAGCTAGGGACTCTGGTGTGAGTACTGCCTATGTGTGTTTCTGGGTGCCATATAAAAGATGTCTGTTGGATACTGTACCAGAGGTGCATTTTGGGTATTGCATAAAAACTAGTGTTTTTCTTTTCAGTTTGGGATTAATGGAATTATACTTTTACTATGTATTTCAAAATCTTTGTTGGTATCATAATAACAGATGGAATTGTGCACCTGCAAGTCTATATGAAAGATATTTATTGATCATGTGTACAGTTTGTTATAATCTCAGTTGATGATACAACTGGACATGTCAGATCCCAAAATGAAATCTGGCTTGATAGGTCATCTGTTTAATTTTCTTCAGTTAGTTAATGTGATGGTTAGTCACTGAACAAGCCTCCAGATATTCTTTAAATAACAGATCTGCTGAACAACAAGCTGCTGAACATTGTTTATTACACAAAAGAGAAAATGGAAACAAACAGCATTGATATATAGGACTGTTTAGAAAGATCTTAACACAAACAGCAAAACAAAGTTAGAATCTGCTTCCCAATATCAACCATTACAGAGACTCAAGTCAAAGAAAATATGCTCCTATCTCAGCTCTTTAAGTCTCTGCTTACTTCCAGATTCTGTTCCCTGAATTGCAGAGACAATTTTACAATGCCTTCCCAAATTTGTGGATCTATTTCTTCACTCATCTGATGTGGGCCTTGCTGGTCGGCCAGCATTTATTGCCTGTCCTTGGTTACCCTTGAGAAGGTGTTGGTGACCTGCCTTGTTGAACCACTGTAGTTCATGCGCTGTCAGTAGACCCACAATGCCTGTAGGGAGAGAATCCCATGATTTTGACCCTGCAGTAGTGAAGGAATGGTGATATATTTCCAAGTCAGAATGGTGAGTGACTTGGAGGTGAACTTGCAGGTTGTGGTGTTTCTACGTAGTCGTTAAACCTGTCTTTCCAGATGGAGGAAATTGTGGGTTTGGAAGGTGCTGTCTAAGGATCTCTGGCGAATTTCTGCATTGCACCTTGTAGAAAGTACACACTGCTCCTACTGAATGTTGATGATAGAAGGAATGGATACTTGTGAAGGTGGTGCCAATCAGGTGGCATCCTGGATGGTGTCATGCTTCTTAAATATGCAACTGCGGACAATTCCATCACACTCCTGATGTGAGCTTTGTAGATGCTAGGCAGGCTTTGGGGAGTCAGGAGGTGAGTTACCGCAGTATTCCTAGCAGCTAACCTGCTTTTGTAGTCACCAGATCAATATGGTGAGTCTATTTCAATTTCAGGGTCAGTGGTAACACCCTTCCCCACCCCCATGATGTTGATAGTGAAGTATTCAGTGAGAGTAACACCATTGAATGTCAAGGGTTAGTGGTTAGATTGTCTCTTATTGGAGATGGTCATTGCCTGGCATTTGTGTGGCATGAATATTACTTGCCCCTTGTAAGATCAGGCTTGGATATTGTTCAGATCTTATTGCACTTAAATGTGGACTGCTTCAATATCTGAGGAGTCAAGAAAGCTGCTGAACATTGTGCCCTTAGTGGCGAACTTCCCCACTTCCAAATTTAGTTTAGAGGGAAGATCATTGACGAAGCGGCTGAAAATGGTTGGGCCTAGGACACCACTCTGAGCAACTCCTGCAGGGACTTCCTGGAGCTGAGATGACTGACCTCTAACAATCACAACCATTTTCCTATGTACCAGCTATGACTCCAACCAGTAGAGAGTTTGCACCCCGATACACATTGATTCCAGTTTTGCCAGTGCTCCTTGATGCTACAAATGTGGCTTTGATATCGAGAAGCTTTCACCTTCCCTCACCTCTGAAATTCAGCCTCTTTGTCTGTGTTTGAACCAAGGCTGTAATAAGGCCAGGAGCTGAGTGACCCTGGCAGAGCCTAAACTGGGTGCCGTTGTGCAGATTATTGCTGAGCAGGTGCTATTTGAAACACTGCTGATGATATCTTCCATCACTTTCCTGATGATCAAGTGTAGACTGAAGGGGCAGTAATGGCTTGGTTGAATTTGCTCTGCTTTTTGTGTACAGGACATACCTAGGCAATTTTTCCATATTGGCAGGTAGATCTCAATGTTATAACTATACTGGCCCAGTTTGGCTAGGGGAGTGGGAAGTTCTGGATTACAAGTCTTCAGTACTATTGCCAGAATGTTGTCGGGGCCCTTAGCCATTTCAATATCCAATGTCTCCAATCATTTCTTGATATCTCATGGAGTGAATCGAATTGGCTGAAGACTGGCATCTGTGATGCTACAAACTGCAAGAGGAGGCTGAGATGAATCATCCACTTGGCATTGCTAGATTGCTGCAACTTCTCCACCCTTTTGCATTGATGTGTTGGGCTCTTCCATCATTGAGGATGGGGATATTTGTGGAGCCTCCTTCTCCAGTGAGTTGTTTCATTGCCCACCACCATTCATGACTGGATGTGGCAGGGCTGCAGAGCATACATCTGATTCATTGGTTGTGTTGACGGACACTTACCACTGTCTATCACTTTCTATTTACGCTGTTTGGTAGCTTCACCAGTTTAATACCTCATTTTTAGGTTTGTCTGGTGTTGCTCCTGGCATGATCTCCTTTGCTGTCCATTGAACCAGGATTAATTCCCCTGGCTTGATGGTAATGGTTGAGTGTGGAATATGCTAGGCCATGAGGTTACAGATTGTGCTGGAGTACAATTCTGCTGCTGATGATGACCCACAGCATGTCATGGATGCCTTTAATTGCTAATCTGTACTTAGTCTGTCCCATTTAGCATGGTGATATGCCACACAACACGTTGGAGGGTATTCTCAACATGAAGGTGGCACTTCATCTCCAGAAGGGCTGTGCAGGGATCACTTTTACAGATATTGTCTTGGGCAGATGCATCTGCAGCCGTCAGACCAGTTAAGGATGAGGTCAAGTGTGTTTTCTCTTTTGTTTCGGCCCTCACCGGCTGCTATCAACCTGGTGTAGCTTTTGTGTCCTTTAGGACTTTGACACAAATTGAAGACTTCTGCACAAGCTCAAATTCACCTAAAAAACAATTCTGCTGAGGTAACTGGCTCCCCTGACTCAACTCACCTGAAGAATCTTGGCTCCCCTGCTGGCAGAAACTATTCAACCTTCTGAACTGAACTCTGGAAGTTTATGAACTGATAAAACAAAATGATTCTTTTGCTCTGAAATCAAAATTGTTGTTCTGCTCTGTTTACTTTATGTCTTAAGCTCACTAGTATAAACATCCTATCCATTCACACCAAAGAAGATCTTCCAGGTATTTGACGGTTGTGTTTTGCTCCTGCTGATGTTAGTACTGGACAATCCAGATCCCAGGCAGAAGCCTGGCTTGATACATCATAGTTTGATTTGTTTTGGAGTTAAGCAAGTGGTCTCTCATTGAAAAGTAAGCGAGCAACATTGCACATTTTGCTTTGACAATAAAACAAGTTTATTATCAAAGGACGTAAAGATAAAACCGAATAAACTATATCATCTGCTTATAATACATATTCAAAGATTTTTAGCTCGGTAAAAATATAAAACAAAACTCTCCTTTGTAAAGAAGCAAAACAGCTTTTGCACAGCACCCAAAACACACATGGTATCCACACTGAAGGCCAAATATAAAACAGCTTGGATAGGTTTGAGTCACTTGTGACTTCAACTTTCAGATTCTTCCTGGAGCTACGTATCAGTTTTAAGTACCATCTTCAAGGTTTTATCTCAATACTTTTGGTCTGCTGACTAACATAAACTATTTTCTCTGACGTCACCTACTCCACTATATAGCCTTCCCTTTTCCGGGGGACAGGTCTATATAGCCATCCTATTCCAAGGATTTCATAGAACTGCTCAACACTCAAGTAGAACTGAAAACAAAAGTCACCACCTCTAAGCATTGGCTATTTCCCTTAAGCTTGAAGAAAAAAACAAGTACCACAAGTCTCTCACAAATCTTTAGGTTGCATTATTTACCTCGCTAGGTCGCAAAACAGTTCAAGAGGAACAAAGTAAATTCCCTTAGTGGTGCATAAAAAAACCCTTCATTCTGAAATGAGGCCTTAAAAAAATTTGTAAAAATCAACATGGCGACAGAAATGCTTTCATGTTAATCATTCATTTCAAACACAGAGAAACCCATCAGTTACTGTCTCAAAAACCAGAAACCTAAACTTAGAATAAATGATATTAAATATATCAATCACATAGTTTGCATCACAGCAGTCATGTACCTTCTTGGACATGAATGTCCAAATGATTTTCTGATCTGTTAAAAGAAATAAAATCTTCAAAAAAGTACCCAAAATCCATTTGCCTTATTTTAAAAACAAGTCAACATTCCAAAACTAATTACACATATTTCACCACAAGGTCAAAGGAAATAAAGTTTAGAACAACCTTTCAACCCCCAATGTTTTTCTGAAATGGTAAATATGTTATTTAGATTAAACAATATATTTTTGTCAAGATGAATTGAGATAAATGACTTTTGTAGCATCCTAGAGATCAGCCACATTTTGTCTTCTTCCCCCTAGAAATAATTCAGTGGCATTAATTACAGAGCTGAACTACATATATCTCAGAGTTGCTTTTTTCACTTCAGTAGAGCTGGCACTCTGTGTGTGAAATACAATCCAGAACTGACTGGAAAACTGGTTATGCGGCAGTATGGTGCCTGTTGTGCTTTATTCTGGAGAGGAAATACTCCAAACCTTTACAGCCTGTATTCTTAGGCATTTCATATATTAGACAATCAGAGATATGTTCTTTTTTTCTCTAATAATCAGTATTTGTTGCTTATGAATTTTGTTTTAATAAAAATGATATTTAGTATCATTTTTGAACTCAAATAACTTGGTGAGACTGTGCTTTAATAATATATATACACACATTAGTTTATGTATAAAAGAATAAAAATTGAAATTTTCTGTAAGTTACTCATGAATTATCTGTAGAAAGTGCCAAAAGAAACCGTTTCTGGAATCATTAGATAGTTGGAATTGAAATGTATTTGAACTTCGATACCTGATGGATCACCTGTCAAATTTGGGTACAAAAGGCCTGTCATTTTCTTTTGGATCATTCAAAAGTTGGTCATGAGTCTAAGTTAACAGCTAAAATGTAAAAATACACTGAGCTATTAAGTATTGGTGTGAAAGTGTAAAACTGTCATTGTCATTTATTTTGTACTTTCCGATCAGCTTCAGAGGTTCAGTTTTTTAAATGAACAGAATTGTTTTTCATTAGTAGTTGAAGCTTAGGATAAATACATAATGGCATGAAATCACAAAGAGCTGATCTCATACAGTTATATATAGTTGAGATCAGTGGTAAAAAACAAAGCAGCATAATGTCAGGGAAGATTTTGCACAACTTGAAACATGCCTGTGGTGCATCCCCAATTTTGGTTCTTCTAGCTTTGGAGCTGTGCCTTCAGCTGCTTAGGTTTTAAGCTCTGGATTTCCCACTTTGCACCTCTATGCGTAATGGGATGGATTAAATCATAATTTGAAAGGTGACTGGATAATATATTAATCCATTATGTGATTGAGTTGCCTCAAAAGAACAACATATAAGTGGAGGATACATAAACATGCTTTATTTATCTAGGTCTTCTTGCAGCACAGGATATGGTGATGTATTTACAGCAGCACTGTCAACAATCAAATATCTTGAAATGTGTTAACATTCCTATTGCAAGGGGAGACTTCAGCAGTACAGCCCATTTTAAAGATGCAATATTAAAATGAGGTGACAGTGTTGAGCCAATTTTGTGTTAGTTACTGAAGATGGAATTGATATGGATAAGTCGGTTTTCAATCAGAATATTTAGCTCAAGTTGAATTCATTGCACTCAACATTGATCAGCCCGCTGACACATTTATATTTTACCTGATATACCATCTTTGCAACAATAAGCTAAATTCTACACAACACTGCAGTGATTTCAATTCTCTGTACATGGTGCAATTTCTTGCATTCTCTATAATCACGGCGTCTAAAACCAAAAGAGAGTGTAGATAAAAGGTAATCAAATAATACAGTGCAAGCAAAACAACTCGATCCAACACCATACTTCAAATTTTTACACCAAGTTTATTGCCAAATCATGGCCACAGTTCTTGGAAACTCAATTATGTGTTTTATTTCTTAGTTTGGTTGCTTTTCTTTCCACGGTTTTGTCATTGGCAGGATTTTTGAATTAACTTTCAATAAGTACAAAGAAAATTTTAAAAGATAATGGGTCGAATCTTCGAGGCCAAGACCTCAATGACATGGACTCTGGTGAAAAATTTGAGAGAATCGCGTGGGGCCTTTCTCAACATCAAAACCAGTAATTTGCATTTTCCAACTAAGTTCCAAGACAAGATTTTTACTAGTGAGCAGTGAGAACCCTGTTAAATCATAGAATCCCTACAGTGTGGAAGCAGGGCATTTGGCCCATCATTGTCCAGACCGACTCTCTGAAAAGAGCCACCCTCCTATTCTATCCCAGTTGAAATAACTCCACGAAGGCCAGCATCCTGTCACCAGGTCATCTTTATTTACATGTTCATAGGTTACACTGACCCAGCTAGCTCAGAGAGTGAACAGAACCCCTGACACTCCTGTTTATATCTGTCAGCCAGGACTCTCTGATTAGACTAGGTTAACAGCCCTGACCAAGGAACTCATATTCAATGAGGTCCACCTGGCTGACCTCATTCCAATCACTGCACCTATGATCCTGCATTTCCCTTGGCTAATCCACTTAAACCTGCACATCCCTGGAACTTTGGGTAATTAAACATGGCCATATCTTTGAACTGTGGGAGGAAACCGGAGCAGCCAGAGGAAACCCATGCACATACGGGGAGAATGTGCAAACTCCACACAGACAATCGCCAGAGGGTGGAATCAAACCTAGGTGCCTGGTGCTGTGAGGCAAGAGTGCTAACCACTGAGCCACTGTGCTGCCGATGCAAATAATCATTCATTAACACTTTCATTATTACATCATCTCACCTCATTAATGTGAACTTTTCTATTCTGCTGCTTGCCAGACACAAACTAGATCCTGAGAATTCCTGACCTGAAAGTCAATGTGAAACGCAAAACCATTCTCCAGACCTCTACTGGGGACATCCAGCACCAATGTCTCAGGTCATGGGCAGCAGCTGCATGCTTTCCACATACACAGACATTTGCATCCAACACTAATCAGCCTCTCTGCACCCTTATGGCACAACACCAGTCCATTGTCAGTACATTTACATACTTAAAGACTGCACTTTGGGGCACACTGGCACCTTTTAATGCACTGTTGCTGCAAGAAGGATTTCCGCACTAAAATAGGCATCCAGTTCATCAAATGAACCAGTCTGCTTATTGGTGCTCCTCACTTGCTTTCTTAGCACTCACTCACCTTGAGCCTACCTGGGTGCTGTAAGCATCCTTGCCTTGCCTTTTTGCCTTTTACTCCCTCAGCCATAGCCATCAATCTCATAGTGTTTCTGTCTTGCTGTACATTTGAGGGCAGGCAAAAAACAATGCAGCTTGTTAGCAGCCAGCAGCCAGCAGCTATGTGGTTGGACATGTTGCTGTAAGGCACCATGGTATTACAATCTCATACCCTGCATCATGTTCTACCAGCTGACATGATAGATATACTGTACATCTTCAACCAAATGGCTGTATTTCAAAGTAGAAGTGTTGTAGTCCTTAGTCAAGTCAAGGCTGACACCTTTCAGTCAGGAGGTCAAAGACAGCCTCCCATATAAGCCCAGGTGCTTGGACACGTCAGCATCAGGATCCTCTCTTTGTAGGGGGTAAGGAGCCAAATGTCAACCACCCCGCCACCTTTCTTGGTCATTTTTGTGTCATTATGGGTTGTTTCCTTCTGCAATGAGAAAGAGACGCATTGAGTAAGATGAATGTGGGTGACACAGCTGTTATTGATGATGCAGATGGAGGAAGTCTCGTGAGGTGTTCTGCGAAGGGAATAGGAGGCACAGAAGGGCGGGAGGGGAGATTGGGGTGGGCGAGAATGAATGAGGGTTGGTGCTGCATGTGATAGTCAGAGTGGTAGAGAATGTCCTTTGGTGGGAGGTGGGTGCAGTAACAGAGATAGAGTCAGTTGAGCTCACAGAGAAAAGATGTTGGCACTTATCCTGGCAGGATAGAGAACTTAATCAAGCTTCTTGCAGCATTGTTGCACATTTCTCCAGACCATGGAGATTGCACTGACCCAGGTGGCAGTGTAATACCAGGCTGGCAGGGTGTGGTATAGCGGTCTCCTCTGCTGTTTCTGGTGCAAGTAGACAGTCCTTTGCAGCACCCTATCCTGTAGGGCCTCTGGGTCCCTATCTGCAAAGTGAGGCCACAATTTTCACTTGTGTGCCATATCCGGAACAAATAAAACCAAGTGTGCAGGGCAGCTCCATACCTACAGCATTTGACCAAGTGCTTGATTGCCTTTTAAAAATGGCACCAATGCAAGAAACCCAAGATGTCCCAGGAATGACAAGTACTTCTGCCTACAGCGAGTGGGAGAATACCATGTGGGCAGGGTGTCACAGAGGCTTGAAGAATGCCAGTTTATTTTCCCTTATCATTTGGAGAATTGCTCTGCCTCCTGCAAACCAATGAACGTACCTGGAGAAGGAAGATCAAGGAGTAGCAGGTGCTGACAAGCCAAAGAGGTCATTTCAGTGAACAGTGTGGACAAAGACCATTGAATTGTCTTCCGAGTCCTGCCTGCTGCTAAAGACCCCAATGTTTCTTGAGTGTGTGCGCGCATGTGCGCGCAAGTGTATTCGTCTAGTAGATTGATAAGTCAATAGTTCATGATTGCTATCTGTAGCTAGAATCTATTTGTTTGTAATAAATGGTAATTAATATGGAGCACAGAAGCCTGGCCCCACGTTCTACCAACATTGGTCTAAAAGACAGGTAAATTGGGGTATTTTGAGTATTTTGCAAACAATTTTGTGATAACTCTGGGAACAGTGGGGCTTGATTTCCAGCGAACTACCCCAGTGAGACCTAACATTATTTCAGTTACACCACCAGAATTTTGAGGCTTTAGCCTGGAGCTTCTTGTCTGATTAAAAATTGGGCCCTATGTTTTAGAAATGAGCAATTGTTTCAAATCCAGGCTGTTCAAAATTTACCTTTGGATCTTAGTTAAAACACCAATTTTTGCATTTCAGTAGAAAAGAGCCTGTGCATAGAACTGATGTGGAACACGTAGGCAGATGCTCACAATTTTGCCTCATCAGCTTTCAGCATTGGGAGTCACTCTAACTAGGTCAACTTTCAAAGGTCTTTGGCACAACAGTATTTGGGAAATCCGCATTGTGTTTGAATGTGACAAAATTCTTATCTAATGTCAGGAATGCTGACAAAACTTAAGCAAATTATTTCCCAGGAATGCCTCATTGGGATTTAATTTTGTAATGTGAGGGGTTAGTAAATTAGATAAACGGATTTTCAGCCATGAAAAACTGCATGAGAAGATTTGCAATGATACTGCTACCATTGCAGCAATAAGGTTTTGCTGTTATGTCTATTTCATTCATTTGCTCAGTGGCAATAGACTGCTGCAGAACACAATTATGAAAAGAATAGTTGCCTCATGACATTTTTGAAGCATGGTAATTGTTTCAAGTGATGTGTCTTAATGGCTGCCACAAGTTAAAATGAAATCAGATTGCTGCAGAGTTAGAGGGCACAGTATATTCAATGGCTTTCTGGCACTCCCCTTTTTCACAAAAACAAATCAACAAAAAGAAATGTGCATACATACCATTTGCAGCTACAAGTTGCCAAACATACCTGGTCAACCAAAAAATGATAATTCATAATAAAACTATGGTAATTCTAGTCAGTCCAATTTCCATCAGTCTCTGTATGTGCATTTCATTCATTACCCCTGAAGCCTCAGGTCTTCGACTGATGTGAACGCAAGTTGTCACTGTCAGTTTATCAGCTATCTGCTCATTTCTGGTGCAATGTTGCTTCCTTGAGGAGTGTCATTCCTTTGATATGTACTTGTTCTAAGTAAAGTAGTTCTCCTTCATTTTCAACATCTCTGTTGGGTTCACGACTTCCAGAACATGTTGAACTGTGACTTCTTGTTGCATTTTCCAGATTCAACGCTCTGTCTTACCATCTTAAATTTATTCATTGGCACTGCTACCCTTGACAGCAAGTTAGCAATGTGCATGTGTATAGATCATATTCAGATGCTATAGCTGCAAACAAAGCAACATTCTTTGCAGGTGCTTTGTAGCAGATCAAAGTGGTTTGATAAAGATGGTTTGAAGTGGCTTGTGTTAGGAGTCCGCTGTAATTTTGTATCTCCCAACCAGGTATTGATTAAAATGCTTACAAGCAAAAGCCTCTTAGTCTTATCAGTCTAAGCATAGCATCTTTCACTTTGTGTTAATGTCCTGGGTACAAATATAACTGTGATGTGAAGGTGTCAGTAATAGACTGGGTTTGACAAAGTCAGAAGTCACGTGACACCAGGTTATAGTCCAACAGGTTCATTTGAAATTACAAGCTTTCAGAGCATTGCTCCTTCGTCAGGTGAAGTGAATTCACCTGACAAAGGAACAGCGTGACGAAAGCTTGTGATTTCAAGTAAACCTATTGGACTATAACCTGGTGTCATGTGACAAATATAAACAGTTATCCTTGCTGCGTAATAATTACTTCAAATTATGACTAACTGTTATCACACTGCAATGTGACTTCATCATTGTCATAATTGTACCTTAGCACTGGGGTTGCCATCACTAGTTGTTTGATTCTAATGAAATCTGCTTCTCTTTCTGTGCCCAATACCAAAGCACATCATAACAGTGAGCTTGCATAGAAATTCAAATACAGATAACAAATTAAGCGAGAACTTTTGGTTGCATTTTTGAACCATCTAGCAATCATTGCACTGCTTTTACATCTCTTGACCGGTGTACCTCTGCTACAGCTCTCACCTTGTCAGGACCTGGGCAAAGTCCTTACACTGTCAGTGCATGACCTATTGACTTCAGGCGTCTTCAACTACCTCTTCGCCCTTTTTCTCTTATCACAATTTTCTTCTGTTGTTCAGTGATGACCACTTATTCTGCTTTCACTTGCTTATCAGTAGCCACCAGCTCTTCTAGAAATGATTCCATTGCACTGTTATCTGTCTTTCCATTTTTTTAAAGAACCTTCTGCATATGTGGGGCCTCCATTTCCTCTTTCATGTTTTCCACCTTGTACTTAAGGGCATCTGGAACTCTCCTCAGCAGATACTGACTACTCTCATCTACGTTGAGATTATATTCACCAGGAAGACTTTTAAGACCTGTAAAAACATCTTCATAATCTTCTGGGATCTGAGATAACAAGGTATGGGGCTGGATGAACACAGCAGGCCAAGCAGCATCATAGGAGCAGGAAAGCTTGACGTTTCGGGCCTAGACCCTTCTGGGATCTGTTCAGAAGAAATGGGTTCGTGGCCTGCAAAATGCTCAAATATCTTCTAGCATGTTTAAGGTTATCAATTCAAACTTTAGACTTGCTTAAGCTTAGAAGAATGGATTTTGCTTAATGGAACAAAAACTAAGTTGCTGGAAAAGCTCAGCAGGTCTGGCAGCATCTGTGAAGGAAAAAGCAGAGTTAACATTTCGGGTCCGGTGACCCTTCCTCAGAACTGATGGTGACTGGGAAAACATCAGTTGATATGCAGAAAAAAAAGGAGGGGGAAGGGGTAGGGAGTAAACGATAGGATAGAGCCTAAAGAGAGAAGAGCAGTTGGACTGACAAAGAGTTGATAATGATCAGGCTGCAAGGGTGAATAGTTGTTAATGGGGACTGTTAGTGACTAACAACAGGGGGTGTGTAATGGCAGGCTATGTGATAACAAGGCCCGGTGTGTGGGGTAGGGGGCTGGGACATGGGAGAGTTTAGGCCCCATTATTGAACTCAATATTGAGTCGGTAGGGTTGCAGAGTCACCAAGCAACTTGCGTTGAGCTTTCCTGGAACACTGCAGCAAGCCAGACACAGAGATGTTGGCCAGGGAACAGGGTGGTGTGTTAAAGTGGCAACTGTACCCTGTTAAAAATTGACGTTTTCCCAGCCATCATCAGTTCTGAGGAAGGGTCACTGGACCCGAAATGTTAACTCTGTTTTTTCCTTCACAGATGCTGTCAGACCTGCTGTGCTTTTCCAGAAACTTTTTTTTTGTTCCTGATTTACAGCATCTGCAGTTCTTTCAGTTTTTATTTAGGATTTTGCTTAATGTCTGCCATCCCGAACTCCAGATCTTCATACTTCCTATTGAAAGCAGTTTCAGTTGTCTTTCTTGTCTCTGCATTTAATTGATCATATTTTGCTGCATTGGTGCCCTCACCTTTTTGCTTGTGTTTATACAATTGTCTGACAAGTTTCACTTGTCCTCCGAGTGTGAATTTCATTCCATTATATGGCAACAACCAGCTCTTCATCCAGACACACACAACAGCCATGGGGACCAAATTTGAACCCCAATACGCCAGCATTTTCATGCACAAGTTCGAACAAGACTTCTTTGCTGCACAGGAACTCCATCCAATGCTATACACCAGATACATCGGGAACATTTTCTTCCTTTGGACTCATGGCAAGGAATCACTGAAATGACTATACAGCGATATCAACAAGTTTCATCCCACCATCAGACTTACCACAGACTACTCTTCAGAATCAGTCTCATTCTTGGACACATGCATCACCATCAAGGACAGACACCCCAGTACCTTACTCTACCACAAGCCCACGGATAACCTTACAATGCTGAACTTCTCTAGTTGCTACCCTAAACATATCAAAGAAGCCATCCCCTACAGACAAGCCCTGCGCATAACTGAGATCTGTGCAAGACATGTCAGATCATCAACATGGATACTACCATCACATGCGAGAACACCACCCACCACGTACATGCAAGTACCCATATGGCTTGGCCAATGTTGTCTATCTCATACGCTGCAGGCAAGGATGCCCTGAGGCATGGTATATTGTTGAGACCATGCAGACACTACGACAATGGGTGAATGGACACCGCGCAACAATTGACAATCAATGTTTCCTCCCAGTCGGGGAACACTTCAGCGGTCAAGGACATTCAGCCTCTGGCCTTTGGGTAAGCATCCTCCAAGGCGGCCTTTGAGATGCACAACAATGGAAAATTTCTGAGCAGAAACTGATAGCCAAGTTCCATACCCATGAAGATGGCCTCAACCATGATCTTGGGTTCATGTCACGTATCTGCGAAATCATCCTTACTGCCCTGTTTCGGCACCATCACCTTGACAATTGTTATGATCTCTCTACTTTAATTAGTTCGTACAGTTTTGGATTACTTATTACTTTGGTTAGACCCTCAGCATGCGACTCTTATACCTATCATGTTATTGTAGTCATTTGGTTTGTCTCCAGCACCAACTTATTTACAATTTTTTGTAATCATCTCTCTGCCTCATTTAATTGGGTTATGGGTCATCCCTTCACTTGTTGTTCAGCTGCTGACACCTTACTCACACTGTCTGATACTTCTGATCACCTGTAGAGCCTTATTATTCAACATTCCACTCATACCATTTGTATGATCTTTTGCCTCTCTGTCCTTGATCTCTCTGCCTATAAATTCTGTGTCTATGTGCTACTCTCTCACTTCACATGACATAGGATTTACACTCCAAAGGCTTGTGATTTCAAATAAACCAGTTGGTCTATAACCTGGTGTTGTGTGACTTCTCACCTTGTCCACCCCAGTCCAACACCAGCATCTCGGCATTATAAATTATGTGCGGGTATGCTTCTCTTCACTCCACCTGATGAAGGAGCAGTGCTATGAAACCCTGTGATTTCAAATAAACCTGTTAGACTATAACCTGGTGTTATGTGATTTCTGACCTTGTCCACCCCAGCCCAACACCAGCACCTCAACATTATATGGCCACAATCTCACTTTCAAGGGCTATATTTTTGGATCACCATCTTGAGCAACTTCACACAGTTCTTCAAAACTGACAATGTTGCATAAATCACCAGCGTCTAACTGGCACTTCACTTTGCTTGATGCTCTTTTTCAGCAGTCATCATTGTAAGAGCCACAAACCTTGTAGGTCTAACAATGTCAACCCTGTATGTGGTGCAGTGATTCATTGCCTGACATCTGTCAAGCAGCCATCTGTATCGACTCACTTTGCTTCTTCCTAGCTGAACTCTCGTGTGCAAAGTGATTCCATTTTTGCATTTAGGGCACTACTTTCCCTATGCTGGACATGCTTCTTTTCCTTATGTGTGGAGCTCTATGTAATATTTATGTCCTGCTCTCTGGCTTTGACTGTCTCCTGGTCCTTCTGTACATTTCTTCCTTTTCTAATGTGTCATTCTCGATCAGCCTGTAACATCTCTCACCACAATGCAAATCCTCATCGGTTCTGTCATTAATACTCTCTAAGTGATGATTGACAATCACAGAACTTCTGCATATGTTGATACCTTTCTTGAGAGCATTTTCCTTTCTTAGCAGATGTGCTCTCACTGCAGGCTCTGTGAGTAGTACGATGACACTGTGGTTAGCACTGCTGCCTCATAGAACCAGGGTCCTAGGTTCAATTCCAGCCTTGGGTGACTGTCTGTGTGGAGTTTGCACATTCTTCTCCATGCCTGTCTGGGTACCCTGGGTGCTCCAGTTTCCTCCCACACCCCAAACATGTGCAGGTTAGGTGGGTTGGCCA
The DNA here is from genome assembly GCA_024137785.1 of Ginglymostoma cirratum. NCBI lineage: Eukaryota > Metazoa > Chordata > Chondrichthyes > Orectolobiformes > Ginglymostomatidae > Ginglymostoma > Ginglymostoma cirratum. The sequence goes on from JAHRHZ010000023.1 coordinate 4,195,388, forward strand.
TGGTAAATTGCCCCATAGTGTCTAGGGATGCCCAACCTGGGTAGGTTAGCTATAGTAAATATGGGATTCTGGGGGATAGGATGGGGGTGCTGAGTCTGGGTTGGATGCTCTTTGGAGACTGGATGGGCCAAATAGCCTCTTTCTGCATTGTAGGGATTCTATGATCTCCTATGTGAAAGGCAGTCCTACCTCTGATGAGCTCAACTTTTGGTTGTCCAAGCTATCAGGAATGGCTTGATGTATCAGTACCATCATGTACTCTTGTTTTTTTTAACTCAGGGGATTTGGGAATCACTAGCTGGGCCAGCATTTATTGCCTATCTCCAGTTGCCCTTGGTGTGAGTTGCCTTCTTAAACCACTGCAGTCCATTTGGGGTAGGTATCCCCACAATGTGGTTAGGGAGGGACTCAGGTGGGACTTTGATCCAGCAACACTGAAAGAATAGAGATAAATTTCCAAGTCAGGATGGTGAGTGGCTTGGAGAGGAACTTGCAGGTGTTGACGATCCCATGTATCTGCTGCACCTGGCCTTCTGGATGGCATTGATCATGCGTTTGGGAGGTCCTGTCAAAGGAGCCTTGGTAAGTTACTGTAGTGTAGTCTGTAGATGGTACACACTACTGCTAGTGTGCACTGACGGTAGGAGGGAGTGAATTCTTGGAGATGTGATGCCAATCAACTGAGTTGCTTTGTTATGAATATTGTCAAGCTTCTTGAGTGTTATGAACTACACATCCAGGCAAATGGGAAGTATTCCATCACACTCCAGACTTGTACCTTGTAGATAATGGGCATGCTTTGGAGAGTCAGGCAGTGAGATACTCACTGAAGGATCCCGATCCTCTGACCTTCTCTTGTAGCTATAGTACTTGTGTAGCTGGTCCAGTTCAGTTTCTTGTCAATGGTAACCCCCCACCGAGAATGTTGATAATGGGGGATTCAGAGATAGTACTGCCATTGAACATCAGGAGGCGATGGTTAGATTATCTCAACCAAACCATAAACCAAAATTAGAACTGTATCCCCTTAATCAAATTCACATGACAGACACAAACAACAAACTCTGTGGACATGGTATTAACAAAGGGGGACAAATATCCTTCTTGCCCAGTGGTCTGTGAAACAGAGGATAAGGTTTGATGAATCCTCTCAGAAACCATGCCTCTTGTGGACCAAGCCAAATCTCTGACAGTCATAGACCAATAGAAAATCTTTCATACTAAACTTACATTTGGATAGAAATCAAGTTAGATTTGAATAGCAGTCAGATTTTAGCTGTGTTTTAGGGTTGATACAAACAGTCCAAATATTGAGGTATAGAAATTGAAAGAAACAGGTTTCAAACTCCAGCCACGAGAGAGACCTGCAGCTTTTTTCTTGCTTACTACTGCTATTCGTTTTACTAACAATTTGCTTTTACATGTTCCTTTCTCAGTACTTCTGACAATTTGAAGAGTTAATGGCCAATGACTTTTTCGGGACTTCCACACCACCACTAGCCCATGCTAAGTATCTAAGGCCAGGCCAGGCTGTGCTTCCTAATCAGATATCTTGGATACATTGGAGGTACTGCCCTCCTATTCATCAATGTCTCCTCTTCAAGATTACATGCGGTCCCAAAAGTGGCCACTGTCCAAGAGGTGCTGGTGGGGCAAGAGAGAGTCCAGCTATTTGATTGGCCACTAATTCTCCGATAAGGTGGAAATCTGGCCTCGAGCCAGTTAAAGCCTCAACAGTTTTAACTGGCTGTGTTCATGCAGGGCAAGCAGGACCACACCAAACTTTTATGTTGTGGTGTGGGCAGTGACTTCTTCCCTCATAAAATTCAACCCAAAGTGAAACTCAGATCTTTCCATAAAGGGCTGGTGTAGTCCTAATTTGGCATTTAGCTTTTGACATTCTGTCCTTAACAAAACCTTTGGTGAGGATATATTTAACACTTAACAGTTGTGTAACAGTTCTTGCAGATGAAGAAGAAATGTCATGTTTCAATTAATGCAGACTAAGAGAGATAGCTGCACTAGCCAAAGGCAAAGAAAAAAAACTGTACTTCAGCATGAACCATGTCAAAAAGGCATGCCTTTTTGTGTTCACTTTCACATACCATTTAGCATCAAAACATCTCCAAACTCCAATGCCTGGTGAGCACAGGCAGCTGCAAAACATTGCAGATGTTGGAGACTGAAATGAAAACAGAAAGTGCTGGGGAAACTCCAGTAGGTCCAGCAGTCTTGGAAAAGAAGAAGTGTCATATTGGATGCAAAATGATGACCCTCTTCATGGAGTCTGCCTGACCTGTTGAATTTCTTCAGAATTTTCCTGTTTTATGGCAATCATAGAGTTCATTTAATTCAAATGATTCCAGTTGACTACGAATATGGAAGACAATGGACACAGCAATATTGGCTGTAAAGATGCAAGTATTAAACTCAACACTTTGAGAAAGCTGTGGGCCATTGTTATTTTTGCATTGAGTTCTGTGCGCCCTATTGGAGTAATGGGATAGGTACATCAAAAGATTATTGTAAGAATAATTTGAATCAAAAGTAGAATGATAGTGAATTTGGGTCTTTTTTCTTGGGATAGACGTTGGGTAATTGTAAGGAATTCTTAGCTTAAGACAGAAGAATTTTGATTAATCTTATTGATAATGGATTTTCAGGGATGTTTGTAAGGAGACATACACGAAACCACGTATAGTGTTTGAGGAACATCACATTAAAGGTAGCCCCAGGGATGTTAAAAAAAAAGCAGCAGGGACACAAAACAAACGACAGGTGTAACTGTGCGTGTTCATGATCAGTGTGATGTTGAGTAATAGTATACTTGGGAACTAGCATAAGGGAACAAAAACTCAAGATTAGCATGAGAAAAACATGGGGAAGTTGAAAGATGTGTCTTCACATGCAGTTTTTAGAACAGTGAAGCTTTATCACAGTTTGTATTGAGCCTAAGGCTATACAATCTGTTTCAAAGTAAATCAGGTAAGTGTTGAAAATTAAAAAACATAAAGTAAGAGCAATGGAGTTTAAATGGAAGAGCTAAGATTAACATCATGCTGTAATTTCTAAGATTGAATACTTTATGATCCAGCTTGTTTCTAGATTAGTAAGTCAAACAAAAAAAAACTTTCAGAAAATTATAGATAACAAGGCGTGGGGCTGGATGAACACAGCAGGCCAAGCAGCATCATAGGAGCAGGAAAACTTGACGTTTCGGGCCTAGACCCTTCCCGAAACGTCAAGTTTTCCTG
>JAHRHZ010000023.1:4199041-4218290 GCA_024137785.1 Ginglymostoma cirratum
CTGCTTGGCCTGCTGTGTTCATCCAGCCCCACGCCTTGTTATCTCGGATTCTCCAGCATCTGCAGTACCTTTTATCTCTTTCAGAAAATTATGATTGCTTAATTATTTTGTCATGCAAATCAGTAGATATTGTGAATACAACCTCAAGCAATGGTATTCATGGAAATGCAAAGGGCAACCAGGTGACCTGCATTTTCATGTTGTCTTGTACAAGTTATTGTAAATCTAATCCATCTTTGCCTCAGAATAATTCTGCAGAGCTGTGTTATTTTCTGACAGTTTTATGCAGTTATCTTGTTGAGTTACATGCCCAAGGGAAAGTCTGACCCATAAGACCATACGATACAGGAGCAGAATTCAGCTATTCGGCCAATCACGTCTGTTCTGACATTCGATCATGGCTGATGTGTTTCTCAAACCCCATTCTCCTGCTTTCTACTAGTAACGTTTGATCCTCTTACCAATCAAGAACCTACCTATCTCTGTCTTAAATACACTAAAGGACTTGGCCTTCACAACCTTCTGCAGCAACGGGTTCCACAGATTCTCTATCCTCTGGCTGAAGAAATTTCTTCTCATCTCAGTTCCAAAGGGTCATCCCTTCATTCTGAGGCTGTGATTTTGGCTCCTAGTCTTTCCTATTTGTGGAAATGTCTTCCCCAAGGCCAATCTTTTCCGGCCTCTCCGTACTCTGTAAGTTTCACTCAGATACCCCGCTTAACATTCTAAACTCTGTCAAGTACAGACCCAGAATTCTCAGCAACTTCTCATATGACAAACCCTTCATCACCGGGATCATTCTTGTAAACCTCCTCTGGATGCCCTCCACCTCCAGCACATCCTTCCTTAGATACAGGGACTAAAACTGCTTACAAGATTCCAAATGCCATCTGACCAGACCCTTATACAGCCTCAGCAGTACACCTCTGCTCTTGCATTCTAGTCCTTTTGAAATAAATGCCAACACTGCATTTGCCTTCCTAGCTACCAACTGAACCTACGCGTTAACCTTAAGAAAATCCTGAACGAGGACTCATAAGTCCTTTTGATCTTCAGATTTCTGAAGCCTTTCCCCACTTAGAAATTAGTCTAGGCCCCTTTTTTCCAACCAATGTGCATAACCACACACTTTCCCACATTGTATTCTATCTGCCACTACTTTGCTCACTGTTCTAGCAGGTTCCTTTTGCAGCCACCCCAATTTCTCAATACTACCTGTGTCTCCACCTATTTTTGTCTCATCTGCAAACTTAGCAACAATGCCCTCGGTGCCTTCGTCCAGATCATTAATGTATAACATGACTAGCTGTGGTCCCAAGATGGATCCCTGTGGAACTCCACTTGTCACTGACTGCCATCCTGAAAAAGACCCCTTTATCTCCATTCTTTGCCTTCTGCCAGTCAACCAGTCCTCTATCTATGCCAGTAGCTTGCCCCTAACACCATTTGGGGCTCTGATCTTATTTAGCAGCCTCCTGTGCAGCATTCGTCAAAAGCATTCAGGAAAACTAAATAAATCACAACCACTGGCTTTCCTTTGTCTAACTTGCTCATTACCTTATCAAAATGTTTAACAAATTTGTTAGGGATGACCTCCTTTTAACGACACTGTGCTGACTTAGCCTTATTTTACCATGCACTTCAAGTACTCTGCAATCTCATCCTTAATAATGGACTCTGTAATCTTAGTAACAACTGAGATCAGGCTAATTGGCCAGTTTCCTGTCTTCTGCTTCCCCCCCTTCTTAAACAGGGGTGTTACATTAGCCATTTTCCAGTCCTCTGGGACCCTCCCTACTCCAGTGATTCCTGAGGTGCGGCAGTTTCAGTTGGACAGCCCTGGGTCCCCGTCAGTTTTGGCGGCCTCCTGTCCTTGGCAATTGCGACAGGCCCTCGGTCCTCTGTACTTTTGACAGGCCGTGTCCTCATTAGTTTCAACAAGCCTCCAGGCCTCTGCACTTTTGACAGGCCCGGTCCTCAGCTGTTTTGACAGTTTTGACAGACACCAGCTCTTGGCAGTGAGACGCCCCCGATCCTTGGCAGTTGGGCAGGACTTGGTCCTCAGAAGTTGTGGCAAGTCCCAGTCTTCAGAAGATGGGCAGGCCCCAGTCTTTGGCAGTGCCAGTTCATGAAACCAAGAGGCCGTGGAATGAACAAAAAGTTATATTTGTCTTAACTTTGTCTCTTTTCTTAATGAATAATTTATGTAAGTAAATGGCACCATTTTTGTGGCGACATACACATTTTACTGTATTTTCACAAATACAAGCAACAATAAATTTCTATCTATCTGTTATCAGTGCTGGGAATGAATGTCAGCTATCTAAAGTCAAAGAGACGACAGCTCTGGCAGGTGCATGTGATATTTATCATTGATAACTAAGTATTAGGAACCTCTCATATTGAAATCAACAGTGTAGCTGGTGGAATAGACAAGAATCTAAGGTTTTGGAGTAGATTTGTAGCTTGGGTTGTGGGTGTTGAGGTTGGTTGGCTCACTGAGCTGGTTTGTTGTTCCGTAGACATTTCGTTACCGTGCTTGGTAACATCTTCAGTGCAGCCTCTGATGAAGCGTCGGTGTGTTTTCCCGCCTGGCTTTTAAACTCTGGGGTCCGTTGCGATGGATTGCCTCACTTCCGGGTTTCCTCCATAGTGGAATGTATATGGGGTCGAGTTCAGTGTGTTTATTAATAGCCTGCTTCGTGGAGTGCCATGCTTCCAGGAATTCTTGTGCTTGTCTCTCCCTAGCCTGTCCCAGGATCTTGGTGTTGTCCCAGTCGAAGTCATGGTTCTCCTTGTCCATGTGGATGGAGATGAGTGAGTATTGGTCGTGTCTTTTTGTAGCCAGTTGGTGTTCATGTACTCTTGTTGTTAGTTTCCTTCCTGTTTGTCTGATGTAGTGTTTCTCGCAGTCTCTGCAGGGGATCTTGCAGATGACATTGGTCCTGTCCATGGTGGGGTTTTTATGACATCAAAATAGACAAGAATCTGGCTTTTGGGAGAAGGTAGAAGTTGCTCTAGGTAATAACAAGGATAAGATAGAGAACAAAAATGTTATTAGGAAAACAGCCATAAAACAGGACTTGGAAAAAATAATCACCTCCAGGCAAGCTTCTTTGTACCTGCAGCTGACACTTAGTAAAACTTCTCTTATCAACAAATCTCCAACACATCTACTTAGAGTAATTGAACCTTGTGGGCCAACAGATCAAGCAAGATTAAATTCATATGCATCTTAACACAAAGTATTTAATCATGCATGATGCAGAATAATGGTTCTGTTATAAAACATCCAATCATTGATCTTACCATGAGTAACTCCAGGAAAAAATAGCTATTTGCATTGGAATATCTTATTGGAATTTAATTCTATTAATAAAACAGCAAATATTATGGTAATATCACTAGATGGAATGTCCAAAGGTTCAGGCTAATACTCTGGGATAGTCAGCATGGCTTTGTCAAAGGGAGCTCATGCCTAACAAATTTAATTGAATTTTTCAAAGAGGTGACCAGTTATGAAGATGCAGCGCAGTTATGGTAGTGCAGTTGATGTAGTTTTTATGGAATTCAGCAAAGCCATTGACAAGGCGCCATGTGGAGGATTGATAAGCAAGGTAAAAGCATATGGGATCCAGTGTAAATTGGCAAATTGGATCCAAAATTGGCTTAGTGGTAGGAGACAGAGAGTGGTGGTGGAACGCTGTTTGGACTGGAGGCTGTTGTCCAGTGGAGTGCCACAAAAATCTGTGCTGGGTCTCTTACTGTTCATGATATTTATAAATGTTGCAGAAAATGTAGGGTGATCATAAGTAAGATTGGGGATGAAGCAAAGATTGTCAGGGTGGTTGACAATGCAGAAGCTGTGGGGTTACAGGAGGATATAGATGGATTAGTCACATAGGAAGATCAGTGGGAGATAAAATTCTACCCTGGTAAATGTGAGGTGATGCACTTTGGAAGAAGTAACAAGATGAGGGGGAACTCAATGAATGGCAAGACATATGGTAACTCAGAGGAATAAGGGGATCTTGGAGTGCTTGACAACAGATCCCAGAAGGTTAATGGATTAGTTAAGGCGGCATACAGACACATGTCTTTATCAATTTTGGCATAGATTGAGAGCAGGGACATTATATTGGTGCAGTGCAGGATTTTGTTTAGGCCACAGCTGGAGTACTGTATGAAGTTCTAGTCACCAGGAATTTGCCTAGTTTGGAGCAGTAAGGAGAGGCTGGGTAAGCTCGAGAGATAGTAGGAACTGCAGATGCTGGAGAATCTAAAATAACAAGGTGTAGAGCTGGATGAACACAGCAGGCCAAGCAGCATCAGAGGAGCAGGAAAGCTGACGTTTCGGGCCTAGACCCTTCTTCAGAAATGCTTTCCTGGTCCTCTGAAGCTGCTTAGCCTGCTGTGTTCATCCAGCTCTACACCTTGTTATCTCTGGATAAGCTTGAGTTGTTTTCTTTGGAGCAGAGAAGGCTGAGACGGGACCTGATTGAGGTGTATATGATTTTGAGGGGCATGGGCAGACTGGATAGAAAACAGCTGTTTCCTGAGGTGAAGTTTCAGTAACAGTGGGCATAATTTTAAGGAGGAAGACTGGAGGTTTAGAGGGAATTTCAGGAAAACAATTTTCACCTAGAGGGTGATAGAAATCTGGAATACATTGCCTGGGAGGGTAGGCAGGTTGAGGCAGGCAGCCTCAAATCCTTTAAAAGGTACTTAGAAAAGCTTTTGAAATGTCAGAACATTGAAGGATATGAGTTAAATGCTGGGAAGTGGGACTAGTATAGATTTAGAGTATCTTTTTGTCAGTGTAGACTCGATGGGCTGAAGGTCTTTTTCCATACTGCATGATTCAATGAATATATGGCATCCTCTTTTCAATTCCCAAAGGCTCTCTTGATCAATGTCTTTTCCACTAAATTGATAACTGTAATGGTGCTTTCCTGAACACCTCTGTTCCGTGTAAGCATGACCCAGAATATAAGATTTCATGCCATTTTACTTCGCCATCTCAGTCCATGTTAAGTTTGTTCCACTGCACTTTTTTTTAATGAAGCTGAAAGTACAACAGCTTTCAATTAGACACTACGCAGTAGCTTGTACTCAACATGGAGTTCACAAATTTCAGATTGTAATCACTTCTTTCATTAGTTTTGGACAGCAGTTGTTAATCATTCTTCTGTTGCTGTCACATCCAGCTCTTCTAGACTCATCTTTTTTTATTAAGTTACTTCATTACTATCCCCTTTTGCCTTATACCATCATCCCTATTGACATTTCCAGCCCACAAACACCTCTGCACTTCCTAAAGCCCATGGCATTTGTACCATTTTTACAGTTCCACCAAGAAGTTATCACCTGTAAAATTAACTGTTTTTCTCTCCACAGTTGCTTAGTGTTTCCAACTTTTTTTACTTCCATGTCTCTTAAAGAAATAAATCTTTCATCTTCACCTGGATTGGCCCACATGTGACTCCAAAGCCAGTGCAATTCTAAATAAAATGTGAAAGAACTGCGGGTGTTGTAAATCAGGATTTCTGATGAAGGGTCTAGGCCCGAAACGTCAAGCTTTCCTGCTCCTATGATGCTGCTTGGCCTGCTGTGTTCATCCAGCCCCACACCTTGTTATCTCGGATTCTCCAGCATCTCCAGTACCTTTTATCTCTGATACAATTTTAACCCCACTGCGAAGCCTCTTCTAAAGATGCCTACCCTGAAGAAGTTACCCTCCTCCCTCCGGAAAAACCTCAGGGAATCTCTCTCCCACTGTAACTCTCTCATAATCTCTTCGGCCTTGAAACTGCTCGACCATGTCCTGAAGCAAACCAGGTACTACAGCCACATCACCTTTCTTAGTACCTGCCTACGGAACCAGATCATCCCCAATGGACTACAATCCACATTCAAGCCTTCCCAATTTGGCCCCAACCGTGACAATATCTACATTCAGAACATTGAGACCCTCCAGAAGTGCTTCTCCCTGCGACTCCTGAAACACACACTTGCAGCAATGCGCAGGCATCTCCAGGCACTACAATCTAGCCTACCCCAGCTCAGAGCTTCCCTCTCCCAGACCTGCAAAGGACCTCTCCTGTTTTTTATTCTTCATAGGATCCACAACCTGAACTCACAATTCTACTCAGCTTTATTGGGCACAAAAAACCGTAAGTACGGTAAACTTACTGATGCCCACCACCCAAAACGGGCTTCCCCCACCTCCCAAATCCCCAACCCTACCCAGGACCTCTCCCACAATGTATCCGCCACCATTGGCCACGAGGCCACTGTCGGAGAACCCACTGATGACGTCACATCCGCCACCGCCAGGTACCCCACTTCCGGGACAGCGAACGCCGCCGCTGCTGAAACCACCGCCACAGACCAACACCAACACCACAGACACTACCGTCATCGCTGCTGCCGCCGCCGCCGCTCTGCCCACCGCTGACGCCGCTCCGCCCACCGCTGACACCGACACAATGCCCACCGCCGACGTAACTCTGCCCACAGCCGACGCCAACAACGCTCTGCCCACTGCCTCCACAGCCAGCAGCTCCAGAGGAGACAGCAACACTGAGCCCTGCCGAGTCTTCATCATCCCCCCAGACCTCCCCCTTGCTGAGGACGAACGGTCAGTCCTCAGTAAAGGGCTCACCTTTGTCCCCCTCCACCCACATATCAATGAATACCGCTCACGCTTGGATATTGAGCAGTTTTTCCGCCGCCTCCGCCTCCACGCTTACTTCTCCAACCGCGAATCTAACCCTCCCTCTACTGACCCCTTCTCCCGCCTCCAACACAAGCCCTCCTCCTGGACACCACCCCAAGGCCTCCTACCCTCCCTCGACCTCTTCATCTCCAACTGCCGTCGAGACATCAATCGCCTCAACCTCTCTACCCCTCTCAAACACTCCAACCTCTCCACCGCAGAACGTGCAGCCCTCCGCTCCCTCCGCTCCATAAAAGCCGCGGACAAGGGAGGGGCAGTCGTAGTATGGTGCACTGACCTCTACATTGCTGAGGCCAGGCGCCAACTCTCCGACAGCTCCTCCTACCGCCCCCTGGATCATGACCCCACCCCCGAGCACCAAACCATCATCTCCCAAACCATCCACAACCTCATCACCTCAGGTGACCTCCCACCCACCGCCTCCAACCTCATCGTTCCCCAACCCTGCACCGCCCGCTTCTATCTCCTTCCCAAAATCCACAAACCTGAATGCCCTGGTCGACCCATTGTCTCCGCCTGCTCCTGCCCCACCGAACTCATCTCCACCTACCTAGACTCCATTTTCACCCCCTTGGTCCAGGAACTCCCTACCTACGTCCGTGACACCACCCACGCCCTCCACCTCCTCCAGAACTTCCAATTCCCCGGTCCCCAGCACCTCATTTTTACTATGGACGTCCAGTCCCTATACACCTGTATTCCCCATGCAGATGGCCTAAAGGCCCTCCGCTTCTTCCTGTCCCGCAGAACTGACCAATCCCCCTCCACCGACACCCTCATCTGCTTAGCTGAACTCGTCCTCACCCTCAACAACTTCTCTTTCAATTCCTCCTACTTCCTACGGACAAAGGGGGTGGCCATGGGTGCCTGCATGGGCCCAAGCTATGCCTGCCTCTTTGTAGGTTATGTGGAACAATCCCTCTTCCATACATACACTGGCCCTAAACCCCACCTCTTCCTCCATTTCTGATGAAGGGTCTAGGCCCGAAACGTCAAGCTTTCCTGCTCCTATGATGCTGCTTGGCCTGCTGTGTTCATCCAGCCCCACACCTTGTTATCTCATACGCACAGAAGTTGCTGGAAAAGCTCAGCAGGTCTGGCAACATCTGTGAAGAAAAATCAGAGTTAATGTTTCGGGTCCAATGACCCTTCCTCAGAACTTGGACAGCAGTTGTTGCTCATTGTTCTGCTGCTGTCGCATCCAACTCTTCTAGACTCATCTTTTTTGTCATTAGGATTTGCGGGGAAACATTCCCCTGGAGTTGATTGGAGTCATAATGAGCAACAAGGAAGATGGTTGTGGTTGTTGGTCAATCATCTTTGCCCCAGGCAATCTCTGCAGGATTTCCTCAGGGTAATGTCCTCGGCCCAGCCATCATCACCAATTCATCAATGCACAATGTTCAGCATAATTTCTGACTCCTCAGAATCTGAAGAAAAAAGCATGTCTAAATGCAAAAAGATCTGGACAATATCCAGTCTTGGGCTGATGAGAAACAGTTGTGCCACACAATTGCCAGGCAATAGCCATCTCTGACAAGAGTGAATCTAACCATCACTGCTTGATGTTAATGCCATAACCATCACTGAATCTTCAACAACTGACACCCTGGAAATTACCATTGACCAGAAACTGAACTGAACCAGCTATATAAATACTGTGCTACAAGTGCAGGTCAGAGGTTGGGAATCCTGCAGCAAATAACTCAACTCCTGGCTCCCTAAAATCTGTGCACCATCTACAAGCTACAAGTCCGGACTATGATGGAATGCTCCCCACTTGCCTGGATGAGTGCAGCTCTAACAATTGTCAAGAAGCTTGATACCAACCAGGACAAAGCAGTTCACTTGATTCGGACTACACCCAAAACAGTTTTAGGCTGAAGAATGGTGGATTTAAAACAGAGATGAGGAGGAATTACTTTGCTCAAAGGCTTGTGAATCTGTGGAATTCACTGCCTCAGAATGTGGTAGAATGTGGTACACTGAATAAACATGAGGTGGACTGATTTTTAATTAGTACTGACTCAAGGAGTTATGGAGAGTGGACAAGAAAGTAGAGTTGAGGCTGAGATGAGATCAGTGCGAATGATATCAAATGGCCAACAGGCTGAATTGCTTATTTTTGCTCCTAGTTCTTATGTTCTTTCACTCCCTCTACCACCAATGGTCAATCGCAGCAGTGTATACTGTTTACAAAACGCGCTGGAGAAATCTGCTAAAGATCCTTTAACTGCACCTTCCAAACCTATGACTACTTCCATTTGGAAAGACAAGGCAACTTTTGGAATATGGTGTACAACCCTGGTTGGTCTGCTATAGGAAGGATACTACTAAATTGGAGAGGGTGCAGAAAAGATTTACAAGGGTGTTACCAGGACTGGATAAGCTGGGACTTTTTTCACTGGAGCATAGGAGGTTGAGAAGTGACCTTATGAGAGGTTTATAAAATCATGGGGCTGGCGGGGGGCAGCGCATAGATCAGGAGAAAAGCAAAGGTCTTTTCCCTAGAGTTGGAGAGTTCAAAACTAGTGAGCATATTTTTGAGATGAGATGAGAAAGATTTCAAAGGGACCTGAGGGGTAATTGTTGCACACAGAGGGTGGTTTGTGTGTGAAATGAACTGCCTGAGGAAGTAGTAGATATAGGTACAGTTACAACATTTAAAAGACATTTGGACATGTACATGAATAGGAAAGGTTTAGAGGGATATTTTTATTTTTATTCATTTGTGGAATGTGGGAATCGCTGACTAGCTAACATTTATTACCCATCGCTAGTCGCCCTTGAGAGGATGGTGATGAGCTGCCTTCTTGAACCACTGTGGTCCACCTGATGTGGGCTGACCCACAGTGCCATTAGGGAGGGAATTCCAGGATTTTGATCCAGAAACAGTGAAGGAACGGTGATATAGTTCTAAGTCAGGGTGGTGAGTGGGCCAAATGCAGGCAAATGGAACTAGTTTAATTTGGGAAACTTGGTCGGCATGGACAAGTTGGACTGAAAAGTCTGTTTCCATGCTGTATGACTCCATGACAAATTCCTGTCTCAGTCAGTCACCACCCTATATTTGGAACTATTATCACCGTTTCTTCACTGTCACTGTATTCAAATCCTGGAAATTCATCCCTGAAAGCGCTGTGTGTGTACTTAACTACGGCAGTTCAAGATGGCAGTTCACCACCACCTTCTCTAGGGGAATTAGGGATGTGTAATAAATGCCCAGCCAGCGACACTCAAATCTTAGACAAAATTAAAGGAAAGAAATGTGTTTTATTCCAATTTAAATTCCATGATAAACTAGGCTGGTGTCCACTGACCAGTTATGATCGAAAGAAGAAAATATAAAGAGATGTTTTAAGAATTATTAGTCTTCAACAGAGCCATCAGAACCTTAGTGTCTCGGGTGCATTCAGCAGAGGGCGCTGGCAGTTTGATATAGATTCCTATGTCTCAGCTCTAGGGGGACCAATGGTCACTGTCTGAATTTTGCAAACTTGGTCTTTTTCATTCATTCAGGGGATGTGGGCGTCACTGGCTGGACATCAGCATTTATCGCCGTTCCTAATTGTCCTGGAGAAGATGACGGTGTGCTGCCTTCTTGAACCACATCAAATCCTGGGATGCAGGGACACCCACAGTGCTGTTAGGGAGGGAAGGTCTAAATGAAAGAAAAAGGTGCAAAAGCAAACTTGTCAGGGCACCCAACATTTAATTTATGACACTTTTTCACTATTGGATTTGAGGTAAGCACCTCTTCCTAAAAACCCTGCAACAGCTAAAGAAACAAAAGTTTTTTGCTCACACTTGGATCGCAGCTGCTGACTGTCCCTTAAATTTACCGAGATCACTCTGGGCAGATACCGCCAGCGCCTCTGCCCGATTTCAACTAATTTTATTCGTAAGTGCAACATACTTAACGTCATTGACGACTTGAAATTTTATGATATAATATTTTAAACGGAACAAAAGTCCCGCAGGGAGCGCAAGGGGGAAATCCCTCTTGTTCTTTCGAGAAGAAGAGTGCAGTCTATCCTTTCACTGTCAGCGGTTCAGTGTTGTCTGACGTGGTGTTCCTTCACTCGGGCTCCCTGCATGGACAGGAGAACACAACTGCGTGTGGAAAGAACAGCCAGTTCCTCTGAGCATCTCCATCATGGCCCCAGCGTGCTCCAAGTCATTTTACTACGATGAGCTGATCGGTGCATGTGAACCCTGTAAACTGCGGTGCAACAATCTGCAAACACGACCCAGCGTGTGTCAGGATGACATCTGCCTCGGTAAGTTATAGCTGAATCAGCCTGGGCCGCAGAGCTCTCTCTGCAATTCATGCAATTCACGGCTTCCCGTTGCTGTCAGGTCCGGAATGGGAAACAGGTAACGGACACGTCCCGGGAATTTTCAAAACTCTGGCTGAGTAGAAAGTTATGGGGTCAGGCTGCTTCCCACGGGCATTTATAGATATCGTTATGACCACGCATCTGGGACCTGAATCTGAACATGACCACTGCGCCACAACAACCCTCTGCATTTATAGTTTGTATATGTTTGGTTTGCATAGTTTGTATTATGTTTGGTTGCGACTCATTGTTTGTGTCCCCGTTCCAATCTAAGGGGCACTCGTGGTTGAAGTGTTTCCAGCTGGCGGTTTGATCATCTGATTGATTTAACCAGATGAATAGAAAATCATATGAAAGCACATATACTGCAGATGCTGGAAATCAGAAACAAACACAGAGATTGATGGAGAAACTCAGCAGGTCTGACAGCATCTGTGGAGGGAGAGAGAGAGAATTAATGATTCAAGTCCGGTGTGCTGATTCTTCAGAATAGGAAACCAGAGGGTGCAAACTAAGTTATAACTCTCCAGCATGTATGATTAGATTTAGTGACTAATTTATTTAGTTTTGTAACATTACAATGTAGTTATAGTTATTTATCATTTTCATCATTCACAAACTGGGTACAGTTGGTTTTCTTCACTGCCTTAGCTTTAAAATGCTCCTGTACTTGTGACATGAGGTATCTTCATCTCCCCAACTCTCTGCATTGACCTGTTTCAGAGAAGTGCTTGTCTTTTTCTGATTTTCATAACTGATAATTTTTGTTTTGTGTTTTCATTAATTTATTACTTTACTTCAGAAATGTCACATTAGAAGTGGATATTTTAATGAATTTTTAAGTCACATCTCTGGAGCAGGTGGTAGTTGAACCCAGGCATTGGGACACTATCACTGTGCCACAACGGCCCACATATTGAAAGGAGTATTCTTGGTTTAATTGTGGGTCTTGTAGACATGTCAGAGACACAATGACAAATCATATTATCCAATAAGCATCTTCTGGCACAGTAATAGTGTCTTTGCCTCTGGAACTTAAAAGTCTGGATTCAAATTCCACCAGTCATGTCATAATTTGTCTGAACAGCTTGATTAAAATAACTACAACATCAGAAATGTCATTCCACCTGCACTGCAGGAACTGTGCTTGAACTCAGTGGGTAGGACTTTTCAAATAAGACAACAGCAGTAAATTCGTTCCAGCAATATACACTCAGTGGATAATTGTGGCATGCAATTCTGGTAGACTGTCAATTTGTTTAAGTGCAAGTTGGTTCTCAGCAGATCTGATGGTTATTGGAACTCTGTGGAATGCAAGAAGCATTATTGCATAGTGTCATGCAGTGAGAAATTGTAAATTCTCCAGAACTGCTCTGTTTTCTCCAGGAATTTAGAAGTCTCAGAGTAAGCTGTTGCCCATTTAAAGCCTAGACGAGGATTTTTTCTCTCACAGGGTGGTGAATCTGTGGAATTATTTATTGCAGAGATAAATAAGGGCGAACCATTAAGTATATTCAAGTCTGAGATAGACAGATTTTTATTCAGGAGAGGAACTGAGGACTGTGGGGATAAATCAGGCATTGAGAATGATTGGATCAGCCGTGATCTAATTTTAATGCTGGAGCAGACTCCA
The DNA here is from genome assembly GCA_024137785.1 of Ginglymostoma cirratum. Classification (NCBI taxonomy): domain Eukaryota; kingdom Metazoa; phylum Chordata; class Chondrichthyes; order Orectolobiformes; family Ginglymostomatidae; genus Ginglymostoma; species Ginglymostoma cirratum. The sequence continues at coordinate 4,211,754 of JAHRHZ010000023.1, forward strand.
TGTGAGACTGAGATAAAAGGTGATGGGTTTAGGCCCGAAACATCAAGTTTTCCTGCTCCTATGATGCTGCTTGACCTGCTGTGTTCATCCAGCCCCATGCTTGTTATCCATGTGAGACTAACAGGAGAGATTCTTGTCAGTTTCACTCAAACTGCAGTTTTGAGGGGGAGGCTCAACAGCACGTCCTCTGGACAAGTGTAGAATTACACTTGTATCAGAGATAACAGGAATCGCAGTTGTTGGAGAATCCGAGATAACAAGGTGTGGAGCTGGACGAACACAGTAGACCAAGCAGCATCATAGGAGCAGGAAAGCTTGACGTTTCGGGCCTAGACCCTTCATCAGAAAAAAAATTACACTTGCCTACTTCTATCTTTTCCCCCCATTATTCTTCACATATGCAGACATCAGCAGTTGCTGTTAGTTTCAGTGAACCCAGCATGGCCAACTTTGACAGCTCCAACATCAATATTGGAGTACAGGTGGGCTATTGTTCTTAGCTACGAAAACACTGGAAGTGGGGAGTGAAAAGACTATTTGACTGGATGGGAGGTCACATAATGAAGACTTCAAGATATGTTTGATTTGTTTGCAATGTTATATCTCAGGAATATGTCCCTTCATCATTTTTAGTTTTGAATATCATGTGTTCATTTGACATGGAATTCTCTTAAACCATCCATACGCCCTCACCCAAGAATATTGCACTCAACTTTTATCAGCTTCTAACATCTTTCTCTTCCACTTTCAGCTAACTTTTGATTCTTCATTTACCTATTTCGAAACTTTAAAAGTGAACACAGATTTTTTAAAAAATTATAATTCTTGTCATGCGAGCAGTGAAAATTAGCAGTCATCTTTACAAACCTAAAGCACCATTGCCTCAGACAACATAATGCATTTATATAGTTCAGAGAAAACAAGACTTGTAACTATAGTTTATCTCCTGCCTAGCTCAACGTCTTCCCCAACTTAAGGCATCTGAGATTCACTTATAGAGTATTGAGTTGTACAGCATAGTCCAACTCATCCATGCTGACCAGATATCCTAAATTAATATAGCCCAATTTGCCGGCATTTGCCTTATATCCCCCTAAACCGTTCGCGTTCAAAACCATCCAGATGCATTTTAAATGTTGTAATTGTACCAGTTTCCACCACTTCCTCTGGCAGATCATTCCAAATTTATTTCCCTATTCCCATTCACTCACCGTAATATAGCAAGAGGCCAGACGTCCTCTACCTCACTGCTAGTTTTCGTTTTTTGTTTCCATTCATTCAATTTAGTGACAACCTGTCCATCAAGCTGCATCATGCTTTGAGTCACTGTATTGTAATGATGAGGCAGAGTGGCAGCAGAGAAGAAAGGGAAGTAATTCCTGCCTTTGGGATCCCACTACCCAAATGGAATGTTATATCCATTTGCTCAAAGATCTGTGCGTTGAGAATTGATCTGTTCAGTAACATGGCCGTAAATAGACCCATGGCAGAAATCTACAATCCTGACTGAATGGCAAGCTTGAATTGAGGGATAGCCACAGATCTTTGTTCACTTACAGCATGGAAATGTAAAAAACAAAATACTTTGTAAAAGCTGCCTTATCAGCCTTCCTCTCTCTCCCACACCTATCTTTCTCTTTGTCTTCTTTTCTTTTACTTTTCAACCTGTACAGAACACAAAAGAAGCCGGACAGTAGATATCCAAATAGCACACTGATCTTTCTCACTCATGGCAATGTGCCCATCTCACTTGTTCTCTCTATCATTTGCTATAATGAAAGCATCAAAAGACAATTCAATGGAGACATTTAATTATAATGTGCAATTTTTATAATGTTGTTATCCTCATATTTTGGACAATTCAGAAAGTGGATTAAAACTGAGAAAGTATTGAGTAATGTCAGAATCAGATGACCAGAATGCAAAATGATCATTAGAAATTATGACAAAATGTGGTCATAGGAATTTAGCGTAGATGTAACATTTTTGTTAAAGTGCCATAGACAGAATTAAGAGAGGAAACCTTCAGCATGGACTTGCTGAGCTGAACAATCTGCTTCTGCTGTTGGCCTTTGCTTGGTGGTAGTTCTGTCCCATTATAGTGATTAGAGAATACAATTCTGATGGATATGTCAGTACTGTATTGTGGGAGTGCTGCTTTGTTGAAGATGTTGTTTTGTCAGGTGAGACAATGATGTAGAAGTATTGAAGTAACCTTGTGGGCCAGGCTAATGTTTTGGGGACGTGGGTTGTAAATCTGGAAGATAAAGCTAATTTCAGTGATGGCGAGCACATCGGCCATAATTGACTATTGTAACAACCCATCTGTCCTTTAGGGAAGGAAATCTGCTGTCCTCACCTGGTCTGGCTTACATGTGATTCCAGATTCACACAGTATGGTTGATGTTTAACTGCCGTCTGAAATGGTCCACTCAGTTTAAGAAGAATTATAAATGGTTAATAAATTGACAAAACATCAACATTCCATGGGAAAAATGGAGGAAAAACTATCAAGCTAAGACTTCCTTTTAGACTACAGCAGTTGAAGAAGGCAGCTCACCATTATCTTCTCAGGGATGGGCAACAAATTCTGGCCTAATCAGTGATGCCCACATCCAGTGAACAAATATAAGGAAACATGTCTGCTTATGTGGCAATAAAGGCTATTCTGATTCTGATTATTTGTCATTGGAGGGTGTTGGATCAAGTGTGCACATTGGCTGCCATATATGAGTGACCATACTTAAAACAATCTTCATTGGTTTTGAACTAATTTGGGACCCAAGCACTATGAATGATGCTGTCTCAATGCAAATTGTTTCCTTCTGTGCTTGAAACTTCCTTTATGTACACATTTTGAGACATGTCTGTGATATATGCAAATTTCGTTTTCTTATGATGAGAATGAAAGCCAGATATCCCCCGTTGTTTTTACCTTTGGGTGACTTAACAATCTGTGCAAACCTATAAGGGAACTTCTCCAGTAATAGAAAATATCACTAATTATACTCACATTGATTTTACAATGTCCCTGGGCCATAAGTAGACCCATAATCTTAATGAGACATGACAACCGTGAAATAACTCCACAGAAGAGGGTATCTCATCACCAAATCACCGTTTATTTACACGTGCAATGTCCTTGACACTGGTCCACCTGTCTCAGAGCCAACTCAGTGTCAGGATGTTTGACGCTCCATATTTTTCATCTGTCACTCAGAGCTCCCTGATTGAATCAGGTTAACAGCCCCAATTAGTGAACTCATATTCTGTGATGTTCACCTGACTGACCTCATTGCAATCACTACATCCGTCTCCCTCTGAGTCCGAGGAAATTGGCTGGTCCTTTTCCTTGGATGGCTTCCTGGGGCGCTTTAGCAGCGGGTCGGGTTCCTCCGACTCTGTGTCGGATACGGGTGGCATATAACACAAGGAACTCACCTCCTGCACCCGGAGCATCTTGGAAGAAATTCGCTGTCTTTTTCCAGCAGCAAAGGCATCAATGCACTGACATCCATCATGTCTATCTCAGTTCCAGAGGTTTCCTCAATGCTTGATGGAGAGAGAGAACCCACAGGTTCCAGCAGGCTGTCCTACTCTTCTGAGGAGCAGGATATGTTTTGTTCCCGCACTGTTCGTGCGTTTGTAGCTTTCATATGGTCTTATGTACTTGTTCAGGACTGTTGCATCTACCCAAACTTTATACATCAGTGGACCTGACCTCGTATTAACTATGCCTCTAACCCATGCGGGGCCATCTCCATGATTCCTACACCAAACTTTGTCTCCTGTAGTAAACTGTCTCTCTTGCTTAGTAGAGTCTTGTGTCTGGCTTTGGCGTTCCTGATGCTGTTTCACCCTTCCCCCCCAGGTCTGGGAAGATGAGATTTAACCTGGTGCAGATTCTTCTCCCCATTAGCAACTCTACTGGAGCTATCCCGATAGCTGCATGAGTGGTGGCCCTATAATCAACCGGGACAGTTTGGTATCTATTGAAGCTGGGGCTGTTTCTTTAAGCCTGCCTTTAAAGTTTGGTCCGTTCTTTCTGCCAGACCACTGGATGATGGATGGTATGGAGTTATCATTATATGTCAAATCTCATACGACTTTAGGAAATACTCAAATTCCCAACTGGTAAATGATGGCCCATTATCTGTGACCAAAACTTCTGGGAGCTCATGTATTGCGAAAGATGCGTACAGTTTTTCCATCATCGTCCCTGTGTTTGATGAATGAACTCTATGCACGTCCAAGCACTTTGAGTGGGCATCCACAATGACTAAGAACATTGAGCCCATGAAAGGACCTGCATAGTTGACATGTAACTGAGTCCAGGATTGACCTGGCCAGTCCCACGAATGTGGGGGAGCTACTAGCAGTAATTTTTGTCCTTGTTGGCATTCTGGGCAATGCTCCACTGATGCAGCTATCCAATCCTGGCCACTAGACATAACTTCTTGCCAACATCTTTGTTTTGGACCCTACTGGATGACCCTGGTGGAGTTCAGCTGGTATCTGGCAGTGACTTTAGCTCGGGACAATTGATCTTGCTCCCCATAATAACATACCATCCTCTACTGTGATCTGGTCTCTCTGGGTCCAGAGGGTTTCAGTTCTAGTTGTGATGGCTTTTTGGCTTCCCCTATCACCACTATCTGTTTCAATTTTTCCAGGACTAGATCTTTCTGCATCCAAAGTCTGATATTGTCAGCTGTGATTGAAAGTGTGTCTAGAAAACTTAAAACTGTTCAGACTCTTCCAGTGGCAATACCACTGGTGGTGTATAGGCCAATGGGAGGTGGCTGAATGCATCTGCATTCATTACTTGGCCACCTGGAAGGTGTTCCAAATTGCAGTTGTACACTCTTAGTATAAGAGCCTACCGTTGAATTCAGCTGAAGCTATGGGTAGCACTGCTTCGTCGTTTTTAAGTACACGTTGCAGGGGTTTATTATTACAAATTTACATCTGTAAAGGTATTGGTGGAACTTCCTGACTCCAAACATGACTGCCAAATCTTTCATCTCAATCTGGCGTATTTATGCTCTGCATTAGCCAAAGTCCTGGATACATTTGCGATTGGGTGTTCCTCTCCATTGGGCCACGTATGACCTAATACTACTCCAATGTCGTACAGGGAGCCATCGCATGTCAATACCAGATCTCGCTTAGGATCGTGGTATGCCAAGACCTTAGAGTATGATCACTGTTTCTTCACTCCCCCTGAAACGTATGGCTTCGCTACGCGACCATTTCCAAGGCTGACTCTTTTTTAGGAGTTGATACAAAGATGCCAGGATGGAGGCCAGGTTATTATGAACTTTCCATAATAATCCACCAGCCCAAGGAAAGACCTAAGCTCTGGTACAGACGAAGAAGCTGAGGCACTTTTGATTGCCCTCTCTTTATCTTCCAATGGACGTAACCTGGTTTTGCCAACTCTGTAACCCAAGTTGGTCACTTGGCATGCCTGGAACACACATTTTCCCTTCTTCGGTGAATGCCTGCCTGAGCGAAATGTCTCAGGACTATGTCCAATTCTCTAATGCTCTTTATTGGTCTTCCCCATTATTGACACATCTAAATAAATGACAACCTGGGTAAACCTTGCAAAATGTTCTTCATCTTCTGTTGAAAAATTGCACAGGCTGATGATACCCCAAATGGCAGTCCTGTATATTGGTACAACCCCTTATGGGTATCAATTGTAGTATATTTCTGGGAATCCTCATCTAACTGCAATTGCAAGTGCACATGGCTCATATCCAGCTTTGAGGACAGCAACACCCCATCCCCTGCCAGTGTTGTGTACAAATCGTATATGCAAGGGATTGGGTATTTATCCAGCTGTGAAAAGTGGTTTACCATTTGTTTAAAGTCGCCACAAAGGTGAACCAACCTGTCAGGCTTCATACTTGGTACAACCGGTGCTATATATTCCCCAAACTAGACTGGTTTGATGATTCCTTCACTTTCCAGTCTTCTAAATACAGCCTCTACTTTCACTCGTAAGGCACATGTCACTGGGTGCATGTTGCAGAATTGTGGAATTCCTCCCAGGTCAATCTGCAAGGTGGTCTCAGCCCTTTGATAGTCCTTATACCTTCCTGAAAAGCCTCCTGGTATTTAATTAGGACTTCACTCAGGCAGCCATTTTTTAATCGAAAAATGTTGAGCCAATCAAGGCGAATCTCTGTCAACCAATTTCACCCAATCAAGCTTGGGCCTGAGCCTTTTACTACAATCAATGACAACTGAACCAGCTGCTTCTCATAAGAGACTGGAACTTTCATTGTACACTTAATTTGTAAAGGTTCCCCAGTTTAGGTTCTCGTTCTGGTGAAGGTCTTGTGCAAACTTAAGGGTTGGAACCCAGAGTGAATTTTGTTAAAGTCTGTTGCTGCAATCACTAAAACGGCTGTGCTGGTATTGACAGCCATTAAAACCGGGTGACCATTTATTTTGAGATAACAAGGTGTAGAGCTGGATGAACACAGCAGGCCAAGCAGCATCAGAGGAGCAGGAAAGCTGACGTTT
>JAHRHZ010000023.1:4218690-4251788 GCA_024137785.1 Ginglymostoma cirratum
TTTTTTTTCTGAAGAAGGGTCTAGACCCGAAACGTCAGCTTTCCTGCTCCTCTGATGCTGCTTGGCCTGCTGTGTTCGTTCAGCTCTCCACCTTGTTATCTCAGATTCTCCAGTATCAGCAGTTCCTACTATCTCTGTGACCATTTATTTTGATTGGTTCTGATTTGGATGTTGCTAAGCAATTTAACTGCTCCAAACCTAATGTAAGTGAACTTCCCACGGTCTACATTTTTCTGGATTTTGGCCTATGAGATGTCTTACTAATTTAGATCTATTAGGACTCTCTTGCTGTCTCAAGTCTGCATACCGGCTGCAAAAAAAAATGGCCCACTAGCCTGGATACTGAAGAAAATTTTAACTGTTTAACCAAGGCTTGGCTCTGTTCTGGGGTTTTGCTGTGGGCTGACCTTGAGTCCCATCTCCAGGATATGTCTTTACTGAGTCTATGCTATTGCCTTCACTCAATTGGTGACTCCAAGCTCTGTTGGACTGGTAAGGGCGGCCACTTCCATTGGAATCCCCTGCAACTCATTCTCCATTTGTTGCATTTTCCAATGATTAAGCCAGTTGTAGTGCCTGTTTGAAGTTTGGGCTTCAGCTAGTAGGCACTTTTCCGTGGTTACATCATTAATCCTACATACCAAACCATCTCTCAGCATCTCATTAAGGGTTAAACTAAAGTCACATGCCTTTGCCAGTCATCTTAACCTTGTCAAAAACTCCAATATGGGTTCTTCTGATTCTCAAATTGCCGAGTAAAACTGATAGCGTCTCAGAATTAGAGGACATTTTGGGCCATAAAATTCATCAACTAAATCTGTCACCTCTTGAGAGGTTTCAGTATCTGGTGCCTCAGGGAAAGTTAAGCTCCTGACAACTGAAAAAGTGGTGGGTCACAAGCTGTCAGGAGAATTACTTGTTGCTTTTTGTCTGTCCCAATGTCATTTGCCCAAAAAAAACATGTTCTTTCCACATACTGGGCCTAATGTTCGACAGCAGGATTGAATGAGTCAAGCTTCCCAAGTAACAGCATGCTGCCAGAAATGCTTATCCCAACTCAAAGACGACTGTTACAAACAAATTTCTTCAGGAGCATGCTTTACTCTCATCGCCACCAAAATAATTGCACCAAGGCCAGTATCCCATAACCAAGTCACCTTTATTTACATGTGCTTAGTACTTAACTCTGGCCTGGCTTCCTCAGAGTGAGCAGAACCTGACACTCCTGTTTATATCTGTCAGCCAGGGCTCTCTGATTGGACCAGCTTAACAGCCCCAATCAGAGAACTCGTTCTGTGAGGTCCAGAGCCTTATACAGCCTCAGCAGTGCATCCCTGGTCTAGTATTCTAGCCCTCTCAAAATTAATGTAACATTACATTTGGCTTCCTAATTGCCAACTGGACCTTCACGTTAACCTAAAGAGAATTGTGAACTAGGACTGTAAGGTTCCTTTGTACTTCAGATCTCTGAAGCCTGTTCCAATTTAGAAAATAGTCAACTCCTTTATTCTTCCTACCAAAGTGTGTAACCTCATACTTTCCCATATTGTATTCCATCTGACACTTCTTTGCCCACTCTTCTAGTATGTCCAAGTTCTTCTGCAGCATCCCCACCTCCTCAAGACTACCTATCCCTCTACTTATCTTTCTGTTATATGCAAACTTAGCAACAAGGCCTTCAGTGCCTTCGTCCAGATAGTTAAAGCATAACATAAGAACATAAGAACATAATGTGAATAATTGTGCTCCCAATACTGACCCCTGTGGAACTCTACTAGTCACTGGCTGCCATCCTGTAAAATACCCCTTCTTCCCCATCCTCTGCCTTCTGCCAGTCAGCCTATTCTTTATCCATGCCAGTACCTTCTCTTATTTAGCGACTCCTGTGTGGCACCTTGTCAAAGGCCTTATGGAAATCTAAATAGATCTCATCCACTCGCTCTCCTTTGTCTAATTTGCCTGTTACCTCCTCAAAGAATTCTGACAGATTTGTCAGGCATGACTTCCCCTTGATGAATCTGTGCTAACTCAGCCTTATTTTACCATGCCCTTCCAAGTACTCCGCAATCTCATCCTTCGTAATGGTCTCTAAAATCTTACCAACGACCATGGTCAGGCTAACCGGCCTATAATTTCCCATCTTCTGCTTCTGTCCCTTAAAAAGGGTGTTATGTTGGCCATTTTCCAGAGCTCTAGGACCCTCCTTGATTCCAGAAAGATCACCACCAACGCCTCTACAATTTCCTCAACTATCTCCTTCAGAACTCTGGGGCGTAGTCCATGATTGCTGCACATTCCCACCTACCCCATTACCCTTTGCATCCCTTCGGTATTAAAAATATTTCAAGATTCTGCTTTCACCACCTTTTGAAGAAGGGAATTTCACACATTCATGTGGAGAAAAAAAATTCTCCTGTTCTCTGCCTTGAAGGAGCAATTCCTGACTTCTTAACAGTGTGCCCTAGTTCTAGATGCTCCTATACAAGGAAACATCCTCTCCACATGTACCCTGTCAAGATCCCTCAATATCTTATAAGTGTCAATCCAATCTCCTTTTCTTTTTAACTCCAGTGGATACAAGCCTAGTCTGTCCGACCTTTCCTCATAAGCCAACCTGCCCATTCCAGGTACTAGTCTGATAAACCTTCCCTGAACGGCTGTCAATTGCATCCTTCCTTAAATACAGAGACCAAGACTGCCCGCAGTACTCAAGATGTGGTTACCAATGCCTTGTACAACTGAAGCATATCCTTTCTACTTCTGTATTTAAATTCCTTTGCAGCAAATGATAACATTCTAGTAGCTTTTCTAATTACTTGCTATACTTGCATGCTTGCCACTGATTACTTCTCACTCTCTGGTTGCCCATATGATTTTTGGATTTTATTAAAATGGAAGCTGATCTTCAAATGCCTTCTGCAATCCATTACCAAAATGACTTGCCTCCACTTTCATCACAATACGTGCTTCTGTCTTTATCTTCATTCCACTTTGATCTGACACTACCCTCACCTGCCAAACTTTCTAAAAACAATTTCCTAAAGAGCAGTTGTCACCTCTTCTAATGTTTGCATAAAACATCCTTTGTCCTCTGGGAAACATCACCATATAGTGGAAAGTATTTTGAATTGGATATGTTGTGATACAGCTCAGTGGGATTTGAACCTCAACTTTCCTGACTCAGGAGTAGGGACACTTACTACTGTGCCACAGGGGCCCTTTAGCTAGTGACTGCAGTTGCTGTATCTCTCATGTAGTATCCTCATCCACAATTGTCATTGATCCTGGAATTGGGAATGATATTGGTGATAAGTTCAGTCAATCCATAATTCACAGCAGGTGTCACATTAGCTGCCAAATTCCTGGTAATGAAGAGATGTCAAATTTCTCCTCCCTCTGAGGAACAGTGAATACTAAATGAAAACACATGGTGAAATAACTTCACAGAGACCAGTATGCCATCACCAAGTCACGCTTTATTTACACGTGCATAATACTTGTCACTGGTCCGGTTTCCTCAGAGCCAGCTTTCAGAGTGAATAGAACCTCTGACATTTCTGTTTATATCTGTCAGCCAGGCTCCCTGATTAGGTCAGGTTAATAGGCCCAGTCAGGGAAGTCATATTCTGTGAGGTCTACCTGGCTGACCTTGTTACAATCATTGCACATGGGTAAGAAGAGCATCTTTCAGACATTGAGTGAAAATCATATTATTTGTCATCCATACATATTCTCTTTAGTTTTAATGCTAATTTAAGGTTGAACATATTTCCTGCATGAAAACCACATTTATCCTCTGATACTTAAAAACAAAAGGTCAAAATGTTCTTCAAATTCAGAAGAAAAATTAATGCCCTTCAAGTTATATCAGAATATCTTGATCGCAAATGCTGATAAAAAGACTTCAGCTAAGTTCAAAATCATGGCACGTAAAAGTCAATTTTTCTTCTCTTGATGTTGTTGAGTTTGTTTGAGAATCCGGCTGACGCTTTATTCTGATCAGATAAAAACTTAAAATGTAACAAAAACAGAACTAGCTGGAGAAACTCAGCACATCTGGCAGCATCTGGAGAGAAAGTGGAGTTGGCATTTCAAGTCCATTGCCCTTTCAAGAAGGGTCACTGGACTTGAAATGTAAACTCTGTTTTCTCTCTAGAGATGCTGCCAAACATGCTGAATTTCTCCAGCAATTTCTGTTTTGGTTTCTGATCTTCAGCATTTGCATTCCATATTGTGTTAAAATGCAATGACATTGAAATGTAAAATGATCATTTTTGTGAACAGTTTAGTGTCTGATTACAATTTTACTCTTCTGTAGCAGGTTAAGATTAAACAGGAATGTTTCGTCTTAATGCTTCAAGTCAACCCATTTGACAGGAAAATGTCCTCTGATTTCTATCGCTTGCATGATTATTAAAGTATTTAAATGTTAATTTTTTCCCCACAATTTTTCCACAATTAGTGAAATGAGCAAGGGAATTAGGGAAACCTTCCCACGTTAATTATATGCTGTTACAGAGGAGCAGGGGAAATCTGTACTTCATGCTCTGCTCATCAAGGTATTGAGTATTGCTGAAAATGACATGTTTTGTTAAAACCTTTTGTCCCGCACAAATCAGGACTATTCACAGGAAATACCAAAGTATAGAGAAGGTAAGGATTGTCAGTTGGATTCAGAGTATGGAGCATTTATGCGTACTGGAAGCTATAAAGATTAATACAAACGACCCAGTTCTTGCAGTCAGAAAGAACATGTACGTCTGTTTTAATGCAACAAAACAGGTGACAGCCATCCTCTGGTTCAGAGTCAATCTCTCAAATTTATAATTTTAACAAACCTTTGCAGTTAACTGTCAGTTATCATTAACTGGTGATTCCCCAATGGCAATGCCTCTATCAATCAGATTCCACTGGCCAACAAATCAACATTCTTCTCATACAGTACAAATGTTGCTTTCCCTTTACACTGGCATTTCTTGTGAGTGTTCCTGATGAGCTCAAGATGAAAAGCTTCAAAAAATATCTTATTTCAGCAAGAGATAGTAAGAACTACGATGCTGGAGTCTGAGATAACACAGTGTGGAGCTGGAGGAGGTTCAGAAGAAGGATCCCGACCTGAAATGTCAGCTTTCCTGCTCCTCTGATGCTGCCTAGGCTGCTGTGTTCCTCCAGCTCCACACTGTGTTATCTTATTTCAGCAATATGCAAGTTCTGTAGCTTACATTGTAAGTGGCATGGAAAGAATGGTTTACTGATCCAAGAGTGATTGACTATGTTCTTTTGGTTTTGGCAAGAAATATTCTTTGGCAGGAAAATATCCTGAAGAGAATGACCATATTTGGGTAGGGGGTGGAAGTACTTACGGTTCTCATTGTTCTCAATTGCAGATAAGCATTCCAAATTCAAAAGTAATTAGAGTTTATTTAAAGCTTTCAATCTCCAATTATATCCAGTTTGCAATGAGAGAACTGAAATTGTACTCTGTTCTTTTTGTTATTGAATGGCAGTGTACACAGAAACTGCAATTGCAGCAAGAAATGATTGATGCAAATATAGAACAACTGAAAAATGGCTCAGAAAGAAAGGCTTCAGAGAGAGTCTTTTATATTGAGTGGTTGTTCCGGATAGTTAGGTCAGGAGCTGTTACATGATTAACCTGTTGCTCATTTCTTGCAGCCCAATTTAAACTTATCTTTAAACTATCATTCCTTTAAATATACACCATGTGTGACCATGCTGTAGCATTGCACAAATTTAAGCTAGAGTTTAGATCTGAGACTGTTGCTCTCGCTGGAATCTTTAAAGGGGTTTTCCATAGCAAATCTCTCTAGCTAGCTGATTGATGCACATTCTTTTCCTGGCATACGGGATGGATTGATGTTAGACATGTTACACATTAGCCTTAAGAAAAAGGAACAGGAGTAGGCTATTTGGACACTCAGGCCTGCTCCATCATTCAATAGGATCATGGACAATCCGACATTCCACACCTCCACTTTCCAGCATTTTCCCTTAACCCTTCATTCTCCAAATGATAAAGAATCTATCTACCTATCTCAGTCTTAAATATACACAAGGACTCTGCCCCCACAGCTCTCTCTGGCAAGGAGTCCCAAAGACTCTTAACTCTCTAAGAGGAGAAATTCCTCCTTATTTCAGTCTTAAATTGGTACCCCTTTATTCTGAAATGATGCCCTCTGGTCCTAGACTCTGCCGAGAGGGGAAACATCATCCCAGCATTTACCCTGTCAAGCCTGTTCAGAATCCTGTATGTTTCAATGAGATCACCTCTCGTTCTTCTAAACTCTAGGGAGTAGAGTTCCAACCTGTTTAACCTTTGCTCGTAAGACAATCCTCCCATGTCGGGGATCACCTTAGTGAACCTTCTGTGTTCTGCCTCCAATGAAATGATATCTTTCCTTAAAAAAAGGGGACCAAAACTGTTCTCAGTATTCCCCAAGTGGTCTCACCAACACCTTGTAAGACTCTTGTACTCCAAACCACCTCTGAAATAACATTCCGTCAGCCTTCCAGATTTCCTGATGCACTTCTGTGCTAGCTTTCTGTGTTTCATGTACAAGTACCCCCCAAGTCCCTTTGGATTGCAGCTTTCTGTAGTTTTTCTCCATTTAAACTATATTCCGTTCTCTTGTTCTCCCTTCCAAAATGAACAACTTCATATTTTCACACATTATACTCCATTCGCCAACTTTTTTTGCTCACTTAACCTATCTGTAAACTGTTTGTATTCCACTCACAAGTGCCTTTCCATCTATTTTTATGTCATCTGAAAATTTAGCTCCAGTGCATTCACTTCCTTCCTCCAAGTCATTAATGCACCATAGAAAACAATTCTCTCGGGTGCATAATGACTTGGTATGGCAACTGCTCTGCCCAGGACCGTAAGAAACTGCAGAAAGTTGTGAGCATAGCCCAGGCCATCACAAAAGCCAACTTCCCATCCATGGACTCCATCTTATTTATTCATTTATTTATTTTCATGTGTATGTTTTAGAAAATACAATGAAAAGTGTTGTACAGTGTCTCCACTCTCTGGTGCCATCTTAAAACACAGTAAAATAAACCAAAACATAGAGCACAAAGTCATAAAAATAAAGAAATAGTATTTAACTTTATAGTCACAGAGCCATTCTTGTTTAGTGCTCCGCCATGGGTCTGGTGGCTGGCCACAAGTCCTCCTTGCTGCGCCACTGCTGAAACATGTGTTGCCACTCCTCTTTGGCACCGTCTCGCCTCCACTGATGCCCTCACCACTATGAGTTCTTGCTGGACCTCACCCATGCAGCTGCCATGGATGCAACATATATTGTAAACAGTTGCAGTCCCAGCAGTGATCCCTGTAGAAACTCACTGGTCATTGGTCACCAGCCTGAAACAGAACTGGCTGTTTCCTGCCCATAAGTCAGTTCTCTATCCATACCAATATACAACCTCCAAAAGTGGGACCTGATCTTATGACTTAACCTTTGTGAGGTACCTTGTCAAAAGGCTTCTGGAAGTCCAAATATAATACGTCTACTGGTTCCCCTCTATCCACACTAGTTGAGACTTCCTTGAGAACTCCAATAAATTAGTCAGACAGGATTTCCCTTTCATGAACCCATGCTGACTCTGGTTGATTAGATTATGATTTTCCAAATGTTTCACTGTTACTTTCTTAATAATTGATTCCAATACTTTTCCAACAATAGCTGTTAGGCTGATCAGTGTCTCGTTACCTAATTTTTGCCTCCCTTTCTGAATAGGGGTGTTATATTAGCCACTGTATATTACTCATAAACCTACGAAATCTCAAAACCTTTTGCTTGCTGTCAGGACAAGATGGCATCAATAAAATGAAATGAATCCAAAGCAAAGTTAGAAATCACAACATCTTGACTCATTTTCAGGAGGCTGCTCCAGATATTACTGTCCTCTACTACAACAACATTAATAATTTGATCAGGTGAGAAGTGATAGAATGGACTCCCCTCTTGTGGCACTCCTCATCTGATTGCAACAGAAATTTTTTGATACGAAGTGTACATTTTCCAATTCAGGGTATGTTTAAATGTTCTTAAACTGCTGTGACTGTAAAAGACACAAACATACAGATATTCTGTAATTCCTTTCAAAAGAAGAAGAGTATAATATTTATTGTACTTAAAACTCTCCAACTCTTTCACATGAATATTCAAGGGTTCACACATATGCACAGAGTAGTAAATTGTAAAGTGTGGGTACAAGTTAAATAGACAATTATCTATAGATCTGCTTGGCAGTTTGATGCTTTGGATGGTTTGAAGACTGAACTTAAAACTAAAGAACTGATCAGTGAATTGAGGAAGAAAGGAGGAGGGCACACCGCTATCTACCTCAATGGAGCTGAAGTTGAGAGAGTCGAGAGCATCAAGTTCCTAGGAGTGACGATAACCAACAATGTGTCCTGGTGTCCTGGACAAGTGTCCTGGACCTCCCACATTGATGTGACAGTCAAGAAGGCACAACAATGCCTCTTCTTCCTCAGGCAGGGCAGGAAATTTGACATGTCCATAAGGACCCTCACCAACTTTTACAGATGCACCATAGAAAGCAATTCTCTTGGGTGCATAATGACTTGGTACGGCAACTGCTCTGCCCAGGACCGTAAGAAACTACAGAAAGTTGTGAGCACAGCCCAAGCCATCACAAAAGCCAACTTCCCATCCATGGACTCCATCTACACTTCTCACTGCCTTGGAAAGACTGCCAACATCATCAAATACCCCTTCCCACCCCAGTAATACTCTCTTCCAACCTCTTCCATCAGGCAGAAGATACAGAAGCTTAAACACATGTACTGACAGGTTCAATAACAGCTTCTTCCCTGCTGTTGTTAGACTGCTGAATTTCAAATCTAATGTTTGATCTTGCTTTCATGCACCTCCGGTGCAGCTGTAACCTTGTAGCCTTGCTCTGTCTAAACACCCTATGATCTACATGTCCTTGTATGTTATGGTCTGACTGTACTGCTCGCAAAACAAAACCTTTCATTGTACTTAGGTACGTATGACAACAATAAATCAAATCAATGAACTTTGCAATAGGAGAATTTAATTAAGTTGCTAGATGATTTCTATTTAGTTTTCTGGAGTCAGCAACAATTAGGTTGGTTTTTAGGCATTACTTACAGCATAATACAGCTAATCAAGCAACAGGCAGGCCTTAATCTTTCAGGATGGATAGGGACAGAATCGATTCAGGATCTCCTCCTCTGCGTTGTGATTTCTGGTCTTGAGGATACCTCTTCTTAAATATGGGATTATGTGGCACACAAGATGATCACCTTCACCAACTGACCAAGTACCCAAAAGCGGTAATAGCAAGTTGTTTCCAGGCCCATGGCTTAGACATGATTAGATTATGGCCGGGAGAGTTGCTTTCCAATCCACAGTCCATTGTCCAAAGATTAGATTATATCTAATGCTTATTCCACACCCAGTTGAACATACAGTTGCTGTCAGGATGTTTTTTTGAATTGGGCCATTCACATTTCTCAAAAGTGATTGTCTTTTCTCGACAGCCTGATTCCATTTCAATGGCTTTAGAATTTGTAGACAACAGTTATGCAAGTATTCACCTATCCTAGAAACTGCTGTGTTCGGTGCCTGAAATGATACTGCTCAGTTTTTTAAAAATGCAACCAGGATTTCAGTCCACTAAGTATGTAGTTATTTTTGAAAGCTTTATGAATGTATTTATATAGTAGACATTAAAGCTCAAGTCTTCTCAGGTATTTGGGGAAAATAGAATCTGAATCAAAGATGGAAAGATTACAAAAGATATGCAAGATCTGGTGTTCAATTTCACTTTAATGGTAAGACTTAAGTCAATTTCAATTGTAGATTGGTTTGGGACAGCCAATCTAAAAGATATGTCAGGTCTTACTAATTACAAGACAACTCTGAATACAATTAAGTGTTCACAGGTTTCACAGAATTTATTAAGATTATCACAATAGATGTAAAAGAGTGATACTTGGAATACCAGTTCCTGACTTAGATTTAACTGGACACTTGTCTCATGTTCATTCTGTTGACTAAAATCTGTCCTCTCTTTTCTTTCTTTCTTTCTTTCTGGCTGCTAAAAGTTACTGATGTTTTTACACTTGCTAGCCACTACATCTAAGCATGGTCAGCCGTTTCCCTGAAATCTGATTCTCTACCCAGTGAGTGAACAGCACAAGTGTGTCTTGAGTTGCTAGGTGGTATGTAACCAATTTCTGAATAGTCTTTGAAGTGTGATGGCCATCTTATTCTCATTATTTCCCATTATCTCCCAATGGGTTCCCTAAGAAGGCAGTCACTTCGAAAGGGTCGTACAATCTTGCACAGTTTTTCTTTCTTCCTTCAGAAGAGAGAGAGGTTGGAGTATTAAGAGTTACAAGAATGCTTAATAGATCATACCATGTTCCAGGAATCAAACCTTATCACTGTGATGAATTTGGACAGCCTGTGTTGTCTTATCAAAAATTATTAAATTCTTTATTAAAGGTGAATCATAGTAGGTAAGTGTCAGATGCGCTTATAAAATCCATCAAGTGACAAGAACTACATACATTTTTAATTACAGGAATTAATTTCAAAATGAAGTATAGGTACGTGAGTTCCATGTATTAATAAAAAGTAACCGTTTCTCTCTAACGACTTTAAGTTAAAAAGCTAACCAGTTGAGGACATCTTGGAACCCAAGGTTGGTTAATGTCACTATGCTTTTTAAAGGAATTCATTGTCAAATCAATCCAATTCAACCATCTTCAGCTGCTTTGTCAATGACCTGGAGGCAATGGCCTAGTGGCATTATCGCTGGACTGTTAATCCAGTGACCCAGACAACGTTCTGGGGACTTAGGTTCGAATCTCTCCACAGCAGATGGTGGAATTTGAAATCAATAAAATATCTGGAATTCAGAATCTAATGATGATCATGACACCATTGTCAATTGTTGGAAAAACCCATCTGGCTTGCTAATGTCCTTTAGAGAAGGAAACTGCCATGGGTCTCACGTGGTCTGGCCTACATGTAACTCCAGACCCACAGCAATGTGGTTGACTCTCAACTGCCCTCTGGGCAATAAATGCTGCCTAGCCAGTGACACCCTCATCCCTGAATGAACAAAGGAAAAACAAAACCTTCTCTCTAAGGCCAGAAGTGGGATGTTTGCCGATGATTGAACAATGTTCAGCACCATTCATGATTCCTCAGATACTGAAACAGTCCATGTTCAAATACAACAATATCCAGGTTTGGGCTGACACATGGCAAATAACATTCCTGCCACATAAATGCCAGGCAATGACCACCACCCATTGACCTTCAGTGGTATTACCATCACTGAATGTTCCATTACCAACATCCTGGAAGATCCCATTGACCTGAAACTCAACTGGACTCAACACATAAACACAGTGGCTAAAAGAGCAGGTCAGAGGCTAGAAATACGGCAGCAAGTAGCTCACCTGCTGACTCCCCAGAGACCGTCCATCATCTACAAGGCACAAATCAAGAGTGTATTGAAATATTCCCCACTTGCCTGGATGAGTGCAGCTCCAGCAACACCAAAGAAGCTTGACACCATCCAGGATAAAGCAGCCCACAGGCATCCACACCCTAACTGTAATCCTAATCCGAGAGGAACACTCTACAAGGTTATCACTCAACCAGCGGATGTTTTCTTGGACTCTGAGGAGTCAATTTTCCATCCTTTCCTTCAGTTTGAATCAAGCTGTGCACAGATCATTGTCTTAAAGTGAAAATATCTGCTTGAGAAGTGCGTATTGACTACCTTTTGTATAGTTTGTCGCTCAGTGACCAGATGCTTACTGATAGAATAAAATTGCCTTTTGTTAATGTCGTTGATTGCATTATGCCCATGAGACCTGGATGATCAATGACTGTTCTAATTTCAGAAATCCAACATCACATTTGAAATTATGCGATCATGTCATTGCTACTGGTTCTGCTTCTTGGAAAATATAGTGAAGGTTTTGGCACTGCTGAATCATGCATTTGACTCTATATTACAGCCACACACAGGAGACTGCTGGATATTGCTAATGGCCTTTGTGCCCTCCAGCAGGAAGCTGGTGTCTTAAAGGGTGAGTGTTGTATTAGCCTTGACTCAGTGTTATTGCTGTCTCTGTGATGGAGGTAGCACATGTCTGTCACTGCTGGGTAGCTGTGCCTGGATTTGTAGAGGGAATGAGGTAGGAGGAGTTCTGGTGTCATCTGTTACCACTGCCTTGTTTGTTCATTTCCATGGAGTTGGAAGCACTTGCGAGTAATACAGCTTTAAGAAATCAATTTTTAACTTGTAGGTCTAAAATGGCTTTTTGACAGCCATGTAAAATGATGGAGTTTTCGATTCATGACTGGTGTGCACAACAGCTTTATATTGGCCAAAAATTAGTCCGCTTTCTTGTTAAAAATTCTTTCATAGTTTATAGGTAACACTGGTGATGCCAGCATTTATTTGCCTATCCATAATTGCCTTGGGAAGGTGGTGGTGAGCTGCCTTCAATGAAGAATAATATCAGGTTCAAAATATTAACTCTGTTTCTCTCTCCACAGATGCTACCAGACCTGCTGAAATTCTCCAGCACGTCTTGTTTTACTAAAAGATTTTAAGCTGCTCTGGGGGAGGAAATTGAGCAAAGTAAAAGATTCTCAATTTTGTTTTTATCCTTTGTCGTGTAATTTTAACTTGTACTGGCTGGAATTTCCAAATTACTAAGCGAGATGACAATTTCTTGCGCAGCACTGGAAATATTCAGCTTTATCATATAAAACAAAATCTAGAAAACAGTGCACATCAGTAAGTTGTGACATACTAATTTTTGCAGACATAAAAGTCAACTGCCAAAGGTGAAACGTCTCAATGTTGGTTATCTTGCTTAAGAATAACACCTTGTTTCCTTTATGAAACCATATTTCTTCCACCACACAATGTGATATTTGATTTTTTTCTGCAACAGCCATCTTTCTAACACTTGACCAACGTTGGCATTGCTCAGCATTTCTAATTCTAATTTCTAAGAAACACACTTCTGTTAGTTTTCAGAGGCAAACCTTTTTGGTTGATCATGGGGGCCAATGACTCAATGTAGAATGTACATTTAATTTTCACAATGTTCAATACAACTGTATAGTTCGTTAATGTGCAACAAGGCTGTGGCTTCAGTTTTTAATCACAGGATGTGGGTGTTGGTGGAGAGGACTGCATTCATTGCTCATCCTCATTGGCTGCCACCCTGCAAGTAGCTGACTGAGCTAGCTAGGCCAATGCAGGGGACAATAAAGGGTGAACCATGTTTAGCAAGTTTGGGTCACGTGTGGGCTAGACTGGGTAGGCACTGTAGACTTCCTTCCCTAAAGTAGAGTAGGAATCTATTTTTATAATGCTTGATACAAATGCTCATTTTTAAGTCCCAGATTAAATGAATATAAATTTCCTAGATGCTTTAGAGGGCTTTTGATGAATGTCTAATAATTTATCTAATTAATCTAGGCTCCAGATTATTAGTCCAGTAACATTACCACTGTGGTGCTAGACATTCAATGCTTACTTAAAGAGGAAAGGCCATATTTTTTGGCTGAAAAGAATACTTTTAAAGATCAGATTTGTGAAAATATTCCTACAATATGCATAATAATTTTCTTTCCTTGCCCTTCATTGACTTGCCAACCTAAAGTTATACTAAAAGAATTGACCTTTTACTCACAGCCAATGCTGGAATTAAACACTGGGGCACAGGAGATTGGCCAGGAGTCTCTTCTTTAACAGATCAAAGTACTTCAGAGTTTGAGATTGAATCCAAGTGGGAAATCAGGAGAAGACATCATGGGCCAGTATAACGTCCATAAATCATAAATGGAGAACATAGAACATAGAACTGTACAGCACAATACAGATTAAAAGCTGTTTTAAAAGCTGGACTTTCTTATTGAATGTCTAAAATGAACTTTGCTAGATGAGTAAATTTATACTGGCATTCATGTTATGAACTTGTAAAAAGTTCTGATCAACAGTAACGAGTAGCAACATGGTGAATGCAGTGAATCCTATTTTCCAATCTTGTCGGCTGTCCCTGTTGTTGGACAAGACCATGCTTAGCCAGGTCTTTGTCGTAGTCGACATGCAAGACCACGGCACATTTAAAGATCCCCCACACACCAGATGTCATCTACACTACAGTAAGGATGTGATTGCACTGGAGGGTGTGCACAGGACGTTCACAAAGATTTTGCCTGAGATGGAGCAGTTTAGCTATAAAGAGAGACTGGATAAGCTCAGGTTGTTTTCTTTAGGGCAGAGAAGGCTGAGGCAGGACCTGATTGAACGACGTGGACAGAGTGGATACGAAGCAGCTGTTCCCCTTAATTGAAGGATCAAGCAAGAGGGCACATAATTTTAAGATGAAGGACAGGAGATTTAGAAGAAGTTTGAGGAAAAACGATTTCACCCAACGGGTGGTGGGAATCTGGAATGCACTGCCTGGGAGGGCAGTTGAAGTGGGAAAGCTCACAACCTTTAAAAAGTACTTGGATGAGCACTGGAAATGCCATAACACAACAAAACCGTGGGACAAATGCTGGAAAATAGGATTCATGTAGATTGGTTGAAACAGACTCTATGGGCCGAAGGGCCTCTTCTGTGCTGTATAAATCCATGACTCTGTATCACCCTCTCAATATGAAATTTGGAACTTGGATCATGAGGGTATTCATGACCAACCCTAGCTGTAGCAGACCTCAATCTTGCTCTGCTGTCCTGTACCAGAAACTCCAGCATTTGACATCAAAGTCACTACCTCCTGAGAGAGACACAGCGGGCAAGAGATGATCAACTCAACGAAAAAATTGGTGTTCGCACATTCTTCTGGTAGAGTAAATCTAAAGAAGAACGCTGACTCTTTGGGGTTGGTTACACCATAAAAAAAAACACAGTGATCATCTCCTCAAGATAAATGAACACCTCATGACTCTTCAGCACATCCTAACTCAGAAGCATTACACCATGGCCAGTGTGTATGTCCCAGTCCTCAAAGTTAACAGATGAGGCCAAAAAGTTGTTGTCCCATGTGCCAATGGGGGAATGAGCTGATTCTGCTTGATGATTTCAATGCCAGTGTTGGGAGGGATACAAACCTTTGGAATGGTGTTTTGGTAGGAAGGCACAGGGAAGATGATTATCAAGAGAAACCACCCCATGACAAAATGCCTAGAGCAAGGTCGCTCATAATAAGCCCCTTATTTTACCAGAAAAAGACAAATACAAGGTCTTGTGGTAACACCCTTGCTCTGGACACTGTCCCTGGTTTGACTACAACATCATCAGGTGAGAAACCTGAGGATGTTGGCATTAGCCATGCCATGACATGAGCTGACAACTGCTGGATCAACCATCACCTAATTCTCTTTACCATCTCCATCAGCTTGGCCCAAAAGAAAACAGCAGCAGAGAAAGCACTGGCACAGGAAATTCAATGTTGATGGACTCAAAGACTCTGTGAAAAAAGACTTAATCCATGCTTCACAGTGAACCTGGAGATGCTCAGTGAACAGGAACCACAGAATGTGCAAAGTGCCTGGTCTACCCTTAAATCTATCATGAACAGTATTTGTGATAAGCCCAAGAAACAGCAAGACTAGTTTGCCTTGAACAGCCGGGAGATCCACGAGCCACTGAATTGCAAGGGTAAGGTGTTCCCAAACTGGAAGCACTGAAATAAAGCATGTCCAATACCTATGCCCTAAAGATGATGAATGGAAAGAGCACAGGAATGCAGCAACTCTGCCATTTCATGCGTTGTTTCTTTAGTGCAGTCATGACCATCTATGGTGCAAACACCCAAGTTCTTCCGCTTTGAGACCCAAGAATGAAATGGCACTCATCAAGAACACAGAGGAAGTGAATGCTACATGGAGGGAGCACTTGGAGGATCTCCTCATTGAGATTCAGTCCCTGACGTGAATGCTCTCGACCACATCCCACAGCATGTCACCCTCCATAACTTCAGAAAAGAGTTGGAAAGGCCATTCGTCAGCTGAGAACCAACTTTGTAGCCAGCGCAGACAGAATCCCAGTTGAAATACCAAAGTATGGCTGGGAAATATTTTCAGCACAAATACACAACTTCACCTTCCACATCTGGAAAGAAGAGAGCATGCCAACGGATCTCCGAGATGCCATAATTGTAACCATATTCAGAGAAGGAGATAACCGCAATCATGAAAACTATAGAGGGGTCTCCCTGCAGCTACCGCAGGGAAGATGATGACAAAAATTCCCCTCAATTGCCTCCTCCCAGTGGCTGAAGAGTTCCTCCGACAGCCACAGTGAGGATTCCATCCATCAAGAGTCAGTGAAGATTGTCTTCGCAGCAAGATAAGTCCAAGAAAAGAGCAGAAAGCAGCTGTAACCTCTAGATGTTCTTTAACATCAAAAAAAAACTTAGACTCTGTCGACCCGAAGGGATTACAGAGCCTCCTCCTCAAATTTGGATGCCCACAGAAATTTGTCACCGTCCTCCGCTTGCTGCGCAACAGCATCCATACCAAATGCTTATCTGTGGGCTCACCAAAGACCCAATATGTGTGCCAGCTGGTGGTAAGCAACATTGTCATTGCACCAATGCTGTTCTCCATCTCCTTCACTACACAACTCCACCACATCTCTGTGAAACTTCCTGCTGAGCTAGAGTTTCTCCACCAGACGAATGTAAAGCTGTTTGACCTGCATTGCCTCCAGTCCAGAATCAAGAACCTCCCACCCTTTGTCATTAAGCAGCTGTATGCATGACTCATGTGAACACTCATGTAAGACTGAGCTCCAAACCATAATCAGCACATTCACAGAGAGGTAACATCCAAAAAACAAAGATTCTTTGTCAGACTCTTTCCACCACACAAGTCTGCCCACTAACTATTTACAGTGAGATCACTGGACATTGTGGATCAGCTTTTGGGAGCCTCCTTTGGGCTCTTGTGCAACCATCTGTGGAACACAGAATTTGATGACAGAGGCTTCAAAACCTATACCAATCTCATGGTCTATGGGGCAGTAGCTGCCTTTCTGTATGTATCTGAGATGGGCTAATGCACAAAAGACATCCCAAATCCCTTCATAAAAATCAACAGAGCCCCTGCAAAATCATACAAATCTACTAGCAGGATACAGTCTCTAAAAACAATGTTATCTCCTAGGCTAACATACCCAGCATTAACGCACCGGTTGTGGACAATCAACTGCGTTAGGCCACATCATCCATGTGCCTGACTGAAGACTGCTGAAACAAACCCTCTACTCTTAAACAAATAAACATCAACCAGATAAGACACAGTAACAAAAACTCAAAAGGTTAGCACAAACTAAGAAAGGAAATGTTTCAGAATTAAATCAAAATGTCATAATCAGGGTGAATAACAGACTGTCTACACTGAGTTTCATGACCTTAAGCAGTTACCAGGAAAGCAGAGAAAATGCTTTAAGGATGTCTTCAAAACTTCAGTGAAAGAATCCAACAGCTCCATTCAATTATGGGACCCTTTTGCCCGAGACACTCCCAAATTGGAGAGGATATTATTAAATTGGAGAGGGTTCAAAACCAGAATGTTACAACATTTAAAAGACATTTGGACCGGTACATGAATAGGAAAGTTTTAGAGGCATATGGGCCAACTGCAGGCAAGTGGGACTAGTTCAGTTTGGGAAACTTGGTTGGCATGGACGGTATGGGCCAAAGGGTGTGTTTACGTGCTATATGACTCTATGACTGTAATAGCATCCATGAAGATGCAAACCATTTCAAGCGTGTCTGGCAGGGTCAGGTGAAGACGAAGTGCAAACAGTGAAAGGAGTGTGTGAAATCCTGAGTATCCCACCCACCCATCACCCGCGCCTTCTGTGACAGGGTGTGTGGATCCAGTATTGGACTCTTTCATTACCTTAGGACCCATGACTCCAAGGTGGAAGGAAATCATCGCTGCTCTGAAGGGATTGTGTAAGGGTTAGAGATGTCAATCTCCCGGAATGTCACGCCCATTCATTGTGTGGATCTCCACAAAAGACCAGGAGATGAGATGTCTCCTCCAGCATGTTCTGAACAAAAAAATGGCTATTGAAATTCAATATGCCTGAATTGATGCTAACAATTAATAGAAGCAAACAATGGACTTGATAGGATAGGATGGTTGAAATGCTGCTGATAGAAGTTTTAGATTTAGATTTTATTGGCACATGCACTCAAGTATAGGAGTACAGTGAAAATTTTATACACAAGACACCATCATAGGTACAAAAGTACCTAGGTATAAAAAAACTTAGATACAAAGAAATAAGAGAAACAGAGTTAAAAAGTTGAGCATTCCCTTTAGAATAAGTGGGAAAATAAAGAAATAGGGTAATAGTTAACATTAAAGAGTTTCTTAATTTAAACTAAGAAGAAAAGGAATTAAACTAAAAGCACATTTATCTTGCTGTCTGAGGTCCTCATCTGCCTATGCTCGACACTGCTGCTGCAGATACTGGTGGACCTCCCTTATCGCTCACTCTTCCTGCGTTGGGCCTCCACCAGACAAAGCCGAGAAACTACCATGAGCTGCTGGAGACCAGGCTGAGACACCGTCATGTACCACTGAGAGACTGGGACAAGACACAGCCAACGATGCTTTGTCAGGTCCGTGCTGAGGCTGGGAGTGAAGAAAAGAAATACCATGACAGAAAGGAAAAAGAGAAGAAAAAAAAGAAAGAAATGTACAGAGAGGATGAGCTCTGGTTCAAGTGTCCTACTCTTCTGTTGCCATCTTAGTAAAAAAAGTGTTGTCACAGGAAACAGGAGTTGGAAGGTAAGCAGGGAAGCAATAAGGAAGACTTGGGCTACAGGAAGAACCCCAGCAAGTTCTGAATGAAAGGGGCGATTGAAACTCAATATGCCTGAATTGGTGCTAACAATTTATACAAACAAACAATGGACCCAACGGGATAGGATGGTTGAAATTCCGATGGGAGTTTTGGATTTAGATTTTGTTGTCACATACACTAAAGTACAGAAGTGCAGGAGCATAGTACAGAGGCCATGCCTTGCAGAGAAGAATGGAAGTGGGGGGTGGTGGGTTTAAGTTGATTTATTGTGGAATGTGGTGCCACATTTGGCAAGGATAGTACAATCATAGAATAGAACTTTGTCAGACAGAATGCAAAAGGTAGATTTCTGGTTGTTTTGAAAATGTTATCGGGTGAAACTTGGAGTTCAGCAGAGTCTGTAGCCAATAAAGCCACAAGTCAAGTTTCAAACAGAGGTCAGGCTGAGGAATGGGTCCAGATAGCAGGTAGTTAATGGAAGTCAAGGCTATTGGTCTTGGTGGGTAGAATGAATGTACTGAAACCAGGTTCCAGTAGGTTAACAGGGTTGTACTGGGACGTTGAATCCCAGTGGGCATCCAACGTGGGCAATCAAATCAAGGATCAGGGCAGTGTTTCTGGCAGAATCGAATAGCTTTAACCTCAACAATTATTGAGCCACCAAAAGTTGAATTATGTAAATGGGCAGTGTAGATTTATTCGACCATCTCGCAGGTGTTGAAATTTGCATTTGCTGTCAGAAGGGAGCCCCATCATTTGCATCTAACTTATCACATTCTATAGCAATCAACTCATCCCAATCTTAATTTCTGCAATTAAGATTTTAGTTCTTCGAGCAGAAAGCTTCAGTGGAGTGAAACTAGTTAAGTCTGACATTCAAATGTTGTCAGCTAGCTTTCTGTAGGTTCTTCAGAAGATGGTGAAAATTATGCTGACAAAGAAAGTTCCATTTTACTTATAAAGTCTTACAAAAAGTGAGAAATGTGTAATTAAAATCCATATTTGTTCAGGTAGCGCCCCTTAACAGATTAAAATGTCCCAAGATGCTTCAGAGGAGCAATTATTAAAAGCATTACAGCAAGCCACATAAAAAGATATCAAGTCAGATAATCAAAAGTTTCTCCAGTCAGAAAGAGAAAATTATTTTGACATGGGGTTGAGTTCACATGTGTCAAAAAATAATGAGCAAGTCCACTATGCAACTCAGCTTTTTCAACACTTTTTTCAGTGAATCAATTGACTTTGATTCAAGAGATGTTGTGTACAAATGCCTTTCAATTGCAAGAACCTGAAAAAATGGCTTGACAACCTGACGCCAGATTGAAATAGAAGGATGGTTTCTGAGTACAATGAAATGTGAAGTGGAACTGGTATTGTGGCAGAAGTACAATCAACTCTGCAGTTTAGCTATTAGATTTTTTTTTAACCACATTCAGCAAGACCTTGACTTTTGCATTCTGTTCTTCTAAAAACAAATTACTAACTGAAACGAGTAACAACTGATTCGTGGTGAATCTGAGTAACTAAATGGTTTTGTGTTATCAGTAGATTATTGGAGCTCCTTGGATGAGGACATCTTTCAGAAACTGTTCCATCCTCTCTGTATTGCTGTATTCAACTGTTACACAAATGATTCCAG
The DNA here is from genome assembly GCA_024137785.1 of Ginglymostoma cirratum. NCBI lineage: Eukaryota > Metazoa > Chordata > Chondrichthyes > Orectolobiformes > Ginglymostomatidae > Ginglymostoma > Ginglymostoma cirratum. Next base: position 4,239,230 of record JAHRHZ010000023.1, read on the forward strand.
AATCATTACTTTCATTGTTCTCCCAGGGACTATGTTCTGAATATTAATCACTCTCTGCATGAAAAAGAATTTTCTGATATTAATCCTAAAATTACCTTTCTCAGGTTTAAACTTGTCGGCCTTGGCTCAATGCACACTGCTCAACTGAAAGTAATATTCTGGGTTTATCTTTTTTCCATGTATTTATTAACTTACACTCGTGTATAAGATTATTATTCATTTCTTGTGTTCCTTTACTGAAATCCCTATCATTTGAGGTCACTTTAGTTTGAATGACTCTCATTGACCACGATAGAAATCAGTAGGTTTCTGAATATTAAAGACATCATTGATATAGGGATAACATGGGAAAGTCGTATTGAGGTTGATCATCAGCCATTGAAATGTGAAGCAGCATCAATGGGCTAAATAGCCTCCTCCTGTTCATAAATTCCTCATTTCCCAAGGCTGGAAATAGACAGAGTATTCAAGGAGCACTCTGACTGGAGCGCTGCACTACTGTGTCACAAATGGGGGCAGATTCATGTATTAGTTTACAGGATCTGGCCAAATGTGGACACTCCCAAACATTGTGATTTTATCATATCTTCCATGTCTTCAAAATGTCACAGTGCACTGTACAATCAAATAATTAGTTCTAACTTTTGTTAGTCCATTTGAGATCATACTTTGCTTGTCTAACCTTGATGAAATTCTTTGGGTATTTGTCCAGTACGTTAAAAAGTATATCATTTCTCTTCTTCTGAAATAGCGACAAACATTCTTCTTCAATTCATCCATTTAAATTCCTCCTAAATTTCTTTGCTTTTTCAAGAATGATTGCTATGATGTAGGAAAAATGAATGAATTCCTCATTATTCAAACAGTAACATTTTTAAAGAGGAAATCTCCTCACCTAGACATAGTAAGAATTGCAGATGCTGGAGTCTTGAGATAACACAGTGTGGAGCTGCAGGAACACAGCAGGCCAGGCAGCATCAGAGGAGCAGGAAAGTTGACGTTTCAGGTCAGGACCCTTCTTCCAAAATGGCGAAGGGGAAGGGAGGTGGGATATAAGTAGAGAGAGGAGGGGTGGGACTGGGGAAGATAGCTGGGATGGTGATAGGTGAGTGCAGGTAGAGAGTGGTGGGGATTGGTCAGTGAGGTTGGAGGGGCAGATAGACGGGAGAGAAGATGGACAGGTTGTGCCAGGTCAAGGTGGCAGGGATGAGAGGGAGGGTTGGACACGAGATGAGGCTGGGGGTGGGGAGATTTTAAAACTGGAGAAATCCATGTTTAGGCCATCGGGCTATCGGCTCCCGAGGTGGAAGATGAGGCGCTGCTCCTCCAGTTTGTGGGTGGTGTCATTGTGGCACTGGAGGAGGCCCAGGATGGACATGTCACCCAGGGAGTTGGAGCGGGAGTTAAAATGGTTTGCAACCAGAAGGTGTTGTTGTTTGTCGCGAACAGGGCGTAGATGCTCAACAAAACAGTCTGTGAGTCTCCGCCTGGTCTCACTGATGTAGAGGAGGCCACATCGGAAGCAGCGGATGCAGGAGACCAAGTTGACGGATGTGCAAGGTTTATTTTGTGCCTTGAATGGAGGTGAGGGGGGAGATTAGGGGCAGGTGTAGCACTTCCTGTGCTTGCAGGAAAAGGTGCTAGGGCTGGTGGGGTTAGTGGGGAGTGTGGAGCGAACGAGGGAGTTGCAGAGGGAGTGGTACCTATGAAAGGCAGATAGGGGTGGGAAGAGAAATATCTCTTTGGCTATGGGGTCAGATTGTAAGTGGTGGAACTGGTGAAGAATGATACATTGGATGCAGAGATTGGTGGGGTGATATGTGAGCACATGGGGGATTCTGTCTTTATTTTTGTTTGGGGGAGGGGATGTGAGGGCAGGGGTGCAGGAAATGCAAGAGATGCAGCTGGGGGAATTTTTGATCACTGGAGGGGGGAAGTTACAGTTCTTGAAATAGGAGGACATCTGGGATGTGCGGGAGTTGAACACCCCAGCTTGGGAGGACACACGGTGGAGGTGGAGGAATTGTGAGTAAGGGATCGCATTCTTGCAGGAAGGTGGGTGAGAGGAGGTGTAGTCCGGGTAGCTGTGGGAGTCGGTGGGCTTGAAATAGATGTCAGTTTCGAGGCGGTCAATAGCGAAGAAGACAGAGAGGTCCATGAAGGACCTCTGGTGGCATGGTGGCACAGTGGTTCACACTGCTGCCTCACAGCGCCAGGGACCTGGGTTCGATTCCACCCTCAGGTTACTGTCTGTGTGGAGTTTGCACATTCTCCCCGTGTCTGCGTGGGTTTCGTCGGGGTGCTCCAGTTTCCTCCCACAGTCCAAAGATGTGCAGGCTAGGTGGTTTGGCCGTGCTAAATTGCCCGTGGTGTTCAGGGATGTGTTGATTAGGGGGATGGGTCTGGGTGAGATGCTGTGAGGGTTGGTATGGATTTGTTGGGCCGAAGGGTCTGTTTCCACACTGTAGGGACTCTATGATGATGAGAGGGAGATATTGGAGATGATCCAAGTGAATTTGAGGTTGGGGTGAAAGGTGTCAGTAAAGTTGATGAACTGTTCATCATCGCTCCTCATGGGAGCACAAGGCAGTGCTAACACAGTCATTAAAGTAGTGCAGGAAGAAGCGGGATAGTGCTGGTGTAGGAGTGGAAGAGGGACTGTTCCACATATTCTACGAAGAGACAGGCATAGCTTGGGCCCATGTGAGTGCCCATGACCACCCCCTTAGTCTGTAGGAAGTGGGAGGAGTTAAAGGAGAAGTTGTTAAGGGCAAGGACGAGTTCAGTTAAGCGGATGAGGGTGTTGGTAGAGGGGGACTGGTTGGGCCTGCGGCCTGAGCTCCCTTCCTCCTCCCCATGTCTGAAGAAGGGTCTGGACCCGAAATGTCAACTTTCCTGCAATCTCTTCACCTAGTTGCCTATTAAAATTAGAAAACTGTTGGTTTATAAAGGATATGAACAATTTATTTTTGTCTATCTCTGGCATTTTCCTAATTGAATGATTTGTGTTTTATGAATCTTGATAACTTTGGAGATGTATTTGGAAGGAATGATTCAACCCATTCTTGTGATGAGTTAAATGAGCTTCAATGGACATTATTGATCTTGTAAAACATTGAAAAATCTTGTCACAGGCTTGACAGAATTGCTGCTGGGAGGGTGCTTTTCCCCTGGTGGAGAATTAGAATCATTATTCACTATTTCAAAATAATGAGTTGACCAGTTATGATTGAGATGAGGAAACCTTTCTTCATTCAAAGGATTATGAATCTTTGGAATGATCTATCCCAGAAAGCTGTGGGCTCCCAGTCCTATTTTTTTATGTCTTTCTTTATTAAATTAATTCCCTCTCAGTCAACTTGCCTTAGATGCTTATGTACTTGCTGTTCAATATTTGGACACGTTGGTCTGGTTTTAACATCATAACAATGGAGAAACTGTAAACCTTCAATGTCATCACTCTCCTCACACTGTCAGCAACTTCTGGAATTTGCACATGTACAGTCAAGCATGGAAATCCAGAAGTTGCTGTCAGCGATACTGTGCATTTCCATAAGCATCAAATATTGTGTGGTTGCCGACTATCCAGAGTAGGTGATCAAGCCATCTACATAAAGACACCAGAAGTCTCCAATTTCTGGCTGGTTTCTATTGTGAACAATGTATACAATTGATCGAAGCTGACTGAAGACCTAACTTTACTTAAATACTATGGAGCTTTTAAATGGCTAAGTACCAATCTGAATGAAAATTGCTGGTGTATTGCACGCATTTTAAATTCTGAACATCAGTCATCGATTACAGTGGTCTAGTGGCATTTGAACAATATAGGTAGCTCTCTGTGATGATTGCAAAGAAAGGGTTTACCTAGTTGGGGTTGGGGGTCTTGTGACACAGTGGTAGTGTCGCTAGCCAGAAGGCTTGGGTTCAAGTCTCACCTGATTCCGAAGCCTGTCATAACATCTCCAAACAGGTTGATTAGAAAATACCTACGTTGTGGAGACTGGCTTGAGCATTGTATCTTGGCCATGTCAACAGAACAAGAGAATCAGCAGAATGATTTACTTCTATTTGGGGGAATTTGAGCTCAGGCTACACTAATTGCTGAACATCTCCAAGCAGTGAATGTTGCTTTAGAGACCGAATAGAAGGAGAATGATGGAGAAGATATTTTTAACAGGCTTCAACACTGTTTCAGTGACAGATGTTGGAAGCTGTTGTAATAAATATGAGCATATGATTTATTAGAAATTATTCTCATGGGCGGAATTTTTAAACAGCTTTCCATTTGAAGTGTTTGATTTAATTGACTGTAGTATGAAATTATTATTGCCTTAAAAATGGATAATTGAGGAGCAGTGGGCATCTGCATTCAACTATAACAGGTATAAATTTGTTCTTTTTCACACAGAAATTCCAGAATCTTCCATGTCGATTTGGAGTAATGAGACGATTAGAAACTCCTGGGTTATTATTGGATTGCTTCCACTGTTAATTACAGTATTGTTTATCTTCGCATTTGCCCTTCGAAAATTACGCCAAAGGAAATCAAGTACATTGTTTAAATCAACAGGTGATGATGAAATCTTCAGATTTTTCGGAATGAATCATATGAAAACTTCAAGTTTTTTAATGCAAGTAACCAATTATCTAATTGGAAAGATAACTTAAAATGCTTTCGACCTCAGAATTTGCGTTGTAAGAGCTATCAAGTTAAAATATTCAAATTTTAGGTTAAGATATTCAAATTCATAGGTTAGATAAAAGATTAGATCTCCTCAAGCTGTTCCTTTGTTTGGAAACAAAGCTTGAAAAATTACGTGATTGGAATCACCTCTTAAAATAAACCAAAGAATTGCTGATGCAGGAAATCAAAAACAAAAAAGATAGAAATCACTCGGAAAACTGTTGTGAAGAAAGGTCACTGGGTCTGAAATGTTAACTGTGTTTTCTCTCCGTCATGCTGTCAGACCTGCTGAGTTTTTCCAGCAATTTCTGTTTTTATTTCTGAAATTACTTCTTGTTGAGTACATCTGATGTGCAAACATCTACAATGTTGCAATAAAAGTGAAACAAACAGGTCATGATAATAAAGTTGATCTTAGTTGGACAAGGTTATTGTCACCTTAAACATATTAAATATTGGTATTGTGATTTTTGAAATTGCTAAATTTATATAGGATGTCAAACCTGAACATTAGAACAGGAAGAGCCCATTCAAACCGTCCTGCAATTCAATTCAATCATGACTGATCTTCTACCTCAGTGACACTTTCCCATGTCATCTCCAAGTCCTTATAATGTCATTTGTCTCTGGAAACTGATTAATTTCTTCCTTGAACATGGTCAATGATTGAGCTTCTACAGCTCCCTGGGGTACAGAATTCCAAAGATTTCTTACCTGTCTGAAATGGCCTATCCTTCATTCTGAGATTATGTACCCTAGTTCTACACTCATTATGAATTACAAATTTTTCTTGTCTAATTTTGTTAAATGGTAAAAATATAACTTCCCTGTTCAACAGACCTAATTCCCTTTCGCTGACACAGGGAAGTATTCATTAAATTTCAGTGATTGGGAAAAGAACCAGAGGAAACATGAATAAAGAGATAACACATAGTTGAGCTACAGGAACACAGCAGGCCACAGCATCAGAGGAGCAGGGGAGTTGGCATTTCGGGTCAGGACCTTTCTTCAGAAATGGCGAGGGGGAAGGGGACTCAGAAATAGAGAGAGGGGAGGTGGGGTTGGGGAAGGTAGGTGGGATGGAGATAGGTGAGTGCAGGTAGAGAGTGGGGATTGGTCAGTGAGGTGGGAGGGGCATATAGGTGGGAGAAAAGATGGACAGGTTATGTCAAGTCAGGGAGGCGGGGACGAGAGGGAGGGTTGAATGAGGCCAGGGGCGGGAAGATTTTAAAACTGGTGAAATCCATGTTTAGGCCATCGGGCTGTAGGCTGCCGAGGTGGAAGATGAGGCACTGCTCCTCCAGTTTGTGGGTGGTGTCATTGTGGCACTGGAGGAGGCCCAGGATGGACATGTCACCCAGGGAGTTGGAGGGGGAGCTAAAATGGTTTGCAACTAGAAGGTGTTGTCGTTTGTCGCGAACAGGGCGCAGATGCTCAACAAAACAGTCTGTGAGTCTCCGCCTGGTCTCACCGATGTAGAGGAGGCCACATCGAGAGCAGCGGATGCAGTAGACCACATTGATGGATGTGCAGGTGAACCCCTGTTTGATGTAGAAGGTTTGTTTTGTGCCCTGAATGGAGCTGAGGGGGAAGGTGGAGGGGCAGGTGTAGTACTTCCTGCAGTTGCAGGTAAAGGTGCCAGGAATTAGTGGGGAGTGTGGAGTGGACGAGGGTGTTGTGGAGAGCGCGGTCGTTACAAAAGACAGATAGAGGTGGGGACTGAAATATATGCTGTGGTTAGTTCACTCGCTGAGCTGGTTCATTAGTTTACAGATGTTTCATTAACCTGCTGAGTAACATCATCAGTGCAGCCTCTGATGAAGTGCTATTGTGTTTTCCTGCCTGGTATTTAAACTCTGGGGTCTGTTGAATTGGTTACCTCATTTCTGGTTTTTCTTCTCAGTGGTGTATATATAGGGTCTAATTCTATGTGTTTATTGATGGCTTTCTTTGTGGAGAACCAAGCTTCTAGAAATTCCCGTGTTTGTTTCTGTTTGGCCTGCCCTAGGATACTGATGTTGTCCCAATCGAACTGGTGGTTCTCCTTATCCGTGTGAATGGAGATGAGTGAGTACTGGTCATGTATTTTTGTTGCTAGTTAGTGTTCATGTATTCTTGTGGCCAGCGTCCTTCCTGTCTGTCCAATGTAATGTTTCTCACAGTCTTTGCTTAGGATCTTGTATATCACGTTGATTCTGTCCATAGTGGGTAAGGGGTCTTTGGTTCAAGTTAGCAGTTGGCGTATGGTTAACACAGTATGCTCAAAGTGGCCCGGAAATGGGAAACCTACACCAAATGACAGAGCCCTACCCATGAGCAACTCTACTTCCTACATGGATGCCTCAGGATCCAGTGATTACCGTGCAGTGTTAGCTACAAACCTCCCATCAACAACCCACAGGCACATAGGACAGCAGAACACAATGGCCGCAGGATGGTAAAGGTAATGATTAATGACGCACACAACCGGCTCCACAGATATGACAGGGAAATTACGTGCCAAAATACCCTATTCCTAGATAGAAGCAACCTAGAGTGGACAACAGACTTAGAAAGAGCCATTAACATCAGTCAACAAATAATAAGAACCAAGAAAAGACAGATCCTACAAGAAAAACTAGCCAAACTAACCACCAAAATGACAACCAAAGATCAGACACTTAGGTAAGAAACCTCTCAGACAGGACACTAACAGACACAGAGAAAGCTGTTCTCATACGTGGACTCAACTACAGCCACAGAGATTCCAACAGGACAGAGTTCCTTGCCACACTAGAATCCATACTGAAGACCAATGGCATCAATGAGGAAACACAACAAGCCATAAGACAGACAGTGGTCCTGACACTGACCAGAAAGAACAAACTTAACACGCTTAACACATCAGAAAAGAAGGCCTTAGAAGGACTGAAAAAAGACAAAAACATCATAATCCTACCAGCAGATAAAGGACGCATGACAGTAATACTAAACCAAAGGGACTACCTCACTAAAGCACAGACACTACTAGCAGACACGAATACATAACAGCAAGCACAAATAGACCTGACACTACAAATGGGTAATGAAATAATCAACACAATAAAGAGACTCAAACAGACTGGGCAAATCAACAAAGCTGACTACCTATAAATGAAACTTGAAGGGACAAACACCCCCGATTCTATGGCCTCCCAAAAGTACACAAATTGGAAGTATCCCTCAGACACATAGTCTCCCTACCAGGCACGCCATCACACAGGTTAGTCAAGGAGTTACGAAGAGGACTAAAGCACCTCATCAGCAAATCACCCCATTCAATCTACTCAGCCCAGCAGTTCCTCAATTCCCTTGAAGACATTAGAGTAGACGAGCACGAGACCATGGTGTCCTTTGACGTTACCGCCCTATTTACATCGATTGACATACCACTGGCAAGAGAAACATGAGCAACACTTCTAAAAGAACGAGACCTGAGTGACACCATCTCCACAGTCAACAAGCTGAAACTATTGGATCTATGCCTCAGGACCCACTTTACCTTTAATGGCCAAATCTATGAACAAATCAACGGAACACTCATGGGGTGACCTGTCTCTGGACTAATAGCAGAAGCAGTTGTGCAGAGACTTGGAAGTACAGCCCTTCCGCCGATCCGACCCGAACTATGGAACCGATACGTGGACTACACTTTCGTCATCATCAAACGTACTAAAAAGGAGACATACCAACTAATAAACAACACTCTCACTAGCAACAAATTCACCAGGAAAGAAGAAAAAAAGCGAACAGCTCCCATTCCTGGATGTCATGGTAGAACGCAGGGCCAATGGGGAATTTCTGATGAAGGTACACAGAAATGCCACACACACGGATCAAGTCCTGAATTTCAACAGCAACCACCCCAACACCCACAAACGGAGTTGCGTAAAAACACTATTTAAATGAGTGACTACACACTGCAGCAACCCGGAACTACGCCAAAACAAAGAATACCTCTACCAAGTATTTAAGGACAACAGATACCCAAATAGTAGGGTCCGACAATGCCTATCACACAAACAACAACAGGAAGATACAGTACGCTCTGACACACTCTTCACATTACCATACATTAAGAACATATCCGAACTGACCACAAGACTCCTATGACCATTGGCCATCAGAGTGACACACAAACCTATGTCAACCGTACACCAACTGCTAACTCGAACCAAAGACCCCTTACCCACGATGGACAGAATCAACGTGATATACAAGATCCTATGCAAAGAATGCGACAAACATTACATTGTACAGACAGGAAGGACACTGGCCACAAGAATACATGAACACCAACTAGCAACAAGAATACATGACCAGTACTCACTCATCTCCATTCACACGGATAAGGAGAACCACCAGTTCGAATGGGACAACATCAGTATCCTAGGGCAGGCCAAACAGAAACAAACACGGGAATTTCTAGAGGCCTGGTTCTCCACCAAGAACATCATCAATAAACACGTAGAATTAGACCCTATATATACACTACTGAGAAGAAAAACCGGAAATGAGGTAACCAATTCCAACAGACCCTAGAGTTTAAATAACAGGCGGGAAAACACAATAGCACTTCATCGGAGGCTGCACTGATGACGATACCCAGCAGGGTAATGAAACGTCTGCGAACTAATGAACCGGCTTTGTGAGTGAACCAACCACAGCATCCACAACCCAAGCTACAAAATCTTCTCAAGATCCTCACAGGGAAATATACCTTTGGTATTGGGGTCAGATTGTAGGTGGCGGAAGTGGTAGAGAATGATACGTTGGCTACATGAATAAAGTTTTTTTTCCAAATACAATAACTGGATTGGAATGCACTGCCATATGGCATGGTGGTGAAATAACTCCATGAAGGCTGGTATTTTGTCACCAAGTCACCTTTATCTACACATACATAGTACATGACATAGACCCAGCTATCTCAGAGCTGGCTCCTAGAGAAAACAGAACCCCTGACATTCCCATTTATATCTGTCGACCAGGACTCCCTGATTTGACCAGATTAATAGCCCAAATCAGGAAATTCATATTCTGTGAGGTCCACCTGGCTGACTTCATTACAATCACTACAGTGGATACGTGTTCAATAATAGTCTTCTCAGGTAATTTGATAAATACTTGAAGGAGTAAAGAAAAACAGAGGTTTGGTGAAAGGACAGGTAAATGACCCCACCATATAGCCCATCAAATGGGTCTTAATGGGTCAAATGACTTCCATCTGTGTGATACAATTCAGTTTACTCTGCACAATTCAGTGCTGTCTCCATACATTGGAATAATCATCAGTGTTAAGATATAAATGTCAACCCCGTATATCCAGAATAATTAAATTATCAGTGAACTGACTGATTTATAGTGATACAAAACTTAAAGTTTTCCACATTACTGATACTGTGTGAAATTTTCTAAGAAACATAAAAAAGAGGATAAATAAAACAGAAGCAAATGCATTAGGTTTGAATTTGCAGCAAGCTATCTTGGCACTCAGTGCTCTGCCACACACCACTGATCATAATGTTTGGAGGAAAGAAAATCATATTTATATATTTTAACAATCCTGAGTCAATGCGGAGAAAGTTGATAAGAATATTGATACATGACGTACAAGGCTGGAGAAACTCAGCAGGTCTGGGAGCATCTGCGGAATGAGAAAGAAATTTAATGTTTCAAGTCCAATATGATTATTCTTTGGAACGAAAGGGGCTGGAAAATTTATGGTTTTTATGTTGTAGACAGAGGGGGAGGAGGATCGAGTGGAAAAGATGGTGAGCGTGTTCAGGGAAAAAGACAAAGGGAGTGCTAGTGGTGGTAGACGCATGATATATGTGATGAATAGGTGATAATAGTAGGTCTGAATAGTAGAATATAGGTCAGCCCTGCTGTGGGCATAACCATGCCAACAGCATACCGGGGAGTGCTATTAGGGATTGGGTAGGTGGAATGGAGGTATATTTGAAATGGAAGTCAGCGTTCATGTTCTAAAGTTGTTGAACTCAATGTTGAGTCCTGAAGACTGTAAAATGCCTTATGGGACAATGAGCTGCTATACTTCCAGTATGCATTGGGCTTCACTGGATGGAAATTTTAGCATCAGAGCAAGATGGTGTATTGAAATGGCAAGCAACTGGAAGGTTGGGTCATTCTTGCAGACAGAGCAGAGGCATCTTGTGAGGCAGTTATGAAGTTTGCATTTAGTCTTACCAATTTAGAGGAGACGGCATTGTGAACAGTGAACATCGTATTTGCTGTTCTGAAGACGAGTCATTGGACCCGAAGTGTTAATTCTGATTTCTCTCCACACATGCTGCCAAACCTGCTGGGTTTCTCCACATATTTCTGTTTGTGTTACAGTATTTGCTGAATTATGTGTAAAAATGTAGGTTGGTAGGTATTTGCATGTATTGTTTCTCAGCTTACAAGGTCATTGCATATTTATTTGTATTCCAATTTCAGAGGTTACATTCGATAGCAATGCCATTGCTTCAGGTTTCAAGGAACACACATTGGCTAAAGATGCACAAAGATTCTCTCCTGAGAGGAATCAACAATCTGAAAAGTGTGCGGAAAGTCAAGTTACCAATTGCACATCTCAAGGAAATGAAATGAAGATGCTGGTAGCAGGTACTCAGGAAAACTGTGATTGTGATGCTTCACTTCCTTTACCAGCCACTGAAGAAGGAGCGACAATTCTTGTCACAACCAAAACTGTGGAATGGTGCAGCTAGCAAAAGGTACAGCAAAAAGATCTGGTTTTCTAAACTGCACATAAACTGGCTAGGTCTCTGCAAACTTGTTGCTGAAAGAGACCTCAGCGAATCTGAATCCACACTTGAAGTAACAAGTGATAGGAAATAATCTGAAATGTGAGGTGATCATTTGGTACGAACTTGTTGACAAACATAGTTGATTTAAACTAAAATACATATATTTGATGTTTTACAAACTGTAATTCCTACATTCCTTAAGTAGACTCACAAAGCATATGCATTCGATTTTTTCCAGTACAGCAATATTTCTTCACAATGAAAATATACAGTGCCTAACAGATGCTTTTGTTATGATCCCAGCTGATAGTTATTCTGAACAAATCAGATCCCACAGAGAAAGCTGGCTTGATAGATTAAAGGTTTTATTTTTGTAGTTTTGTGACCTACATTTCTAGCATTGATAGCGACTTTAAAGGGTTTCAAGAAATTTAGTGTGGCTAAAACTGGTGTGGTGGCTAACATGGCTTTTAAATTCTCAAATGCCTCCTGGCATTGTTCTGTCCACTGAAATTTCATGTTCCTCTTTAGCAAATCCATCAGCGGAGCCACCATGCTATTAAAGTATGGTACAAACTTCCAGTAGAGTCCGCTCAATCCCAGAAATCAAAGCACCTCTTCCTTTGAGGATGGGCTTTGACATTCCTCGATAGCGTTCGTCTTCACATTCTTCGGGGTCATCCTTCTATGTCTGATGCTGTGTCCCAAGGACATCACTTCTGCCTTCACAAACTCAATTTTTGCTAAACTTATAACCAGTTTTACCTCCCATCATCTTTCAAAGTGCTCTGCCAAATGCGCCATGTGATTTTTAAATGAATGGCTAAAGATCACTAAGTCATCTATATAGACGGCACAATTAGTCAATCCTGCCACAACTCTGTTCATAAGTCTTTGAAATGCGGCTGGTGCATTCTTCATTCCAAAGGGCATTACTTTAAATTGATACAGCCCATTTGGGGTTATCAACGCTAAAAATTCTTTTAAGATAACAAGCATGGGGCTGGATGAACACAGCAGGTCAAGCAGCATCACAGGAGCAGGAAAACTTGACGTTTCGGGCCTAAACCCTTCATCAGAA
>JAHRHZ010000023.1:4252188-4262326 GCA_024137785.1 Ginglymostoma cirratum
AAACCCTTCATCAGAAGGGTTTTCTGATGAAGGGTTTAGGCCCGAAACGTCAAGTTTTCCTGCTCCTGTGATGCTGCTTGACCTGCTGTGTTCATCCAGCCCCATGCTTGTTATCTCGGATTCTCCAGCATCTGCAGTACCTTTTATCTCTAAAAATTCTTTTGCTGTCTCTGACATAGGTACTTGCCAGTAACCTCGAACTAAGTCCAACTTTGTGATGTAAGTGGCTTGTCCAGCTTTTTCCACGCTGTCCTTCAGCCTAGGAATTGGGTATGAGCCTGATTTAGTTACGGCATTGACCTTCCAGTAATCCATGCAGAACCATTGAGTACCATCAGGTTTAGGAACTAACACGATCAGCGAACTCCACACTCTGACTTGGCTCGATGATGTCTTCTTGGAGCATCTCTTCCACTTCCTTCTTCATCTGTGCGGCTTTGAGAGGATTAAGCCTGTAGGGGTGTTGTTTTAAAGGATCAGCATTCCCTACTTCACCCTCATGTATTATAATATTAGTTCTCCCCATTCTATACCTACATATCTCCTCATTTTGCTGCAACAAACCTTTCAATTCAGTTCTCTGTTCCTGAGACAGTTAGCTTACTATCCCATCCCATTCTCCAAGGACATCCTCATTATTTAACTTATTTTGAGGCACATCAAAATATAAATCATCTGGATTTGATTCCTCACTCTGAGGGGCAGTAACCAATACCTGTTTCTTCAGTTCCCTCTCGTAGTAAGGTTTCAGCATATACACATGACATATCTGATAAAGTTTTTTCCGATCTGGCATCTTTACCAGATAATTCACCTAACTCAACTTCTTCTCAATCTGGTAAGGACCACTAAACCTTGTTTTGAAGGGATCTCCTAGCACTGGTAATGGCACTAATACTTTATCCCACGGGCAAATGTACGAATTTTAGATTTCTTATCTGCTTCTTGCTTCATTCAGTGCTGTGCCACCTTCAGATGTGGTCTAGCTAATTCACCTACTCTGTTTAATCTTTCTTTCACCTCAGATACATAATCCAACTGTGAAATCTCTGACTTTGGACCAATCAACATTTCCTTAATTAATTTTAAATGGCCTCCTACTTTGAGTCAGACTATCAAATCAAATGGAGTAAACTGAGTCGGTTCATTTGGGGCATCTGTAATGGCAAACAATATAAATTGGATACCTTTATCCTAACCATTTGGAAAATCCTGGCAAGAAACCATCAGCATGGATTTTAGGGTTTGATGCCACCTTTCCAATGCTCCCTAGGATTCAGGGTGGTACACACTTGATTTAAAGTGTTGGACGCTTAAACTGTCCATGACCTCCTTAAATAGTTTGGCAGTAAAATTGGACCCTTGGTCTGACTGAATCTCCCTGGGTAGGCCATAACAGGTAAAGAAAGCAAGCAACTCCTCCACAACCATTTTTGCCTTAACATTCCGTAATGGAATTGCCTCTGGAAATCTGGTAGACACATCCATTATGGTTAGCAAATACTGGTTTCCACTTTTGGTTTTAGGGGACCTACACAATTAATCATGAACAATGTGAAACGTTCTCCAAATGCAGGAATTGGCGTTAAAGGTACGGGTTTAATTACTGCCTGTGGCTTTCCTACCATTTGACACATGACAGGTATGGCAAAATTCAACTACATCCTTATGTAATAAGGTAATATAAATTCTTTTGTATCTTAACCTGAGTCTTCCTCACTCCTAGATGACTTCCTACAGGTAATTCATGTGCTACCCACAATACTTCCTGTCTGTATGCTACTGGCAACACAATCTGGTGAACCCCTGACCATTTCTCCTCTGTACGAGCCTGCCGCAGTCTCCATTTTCACCTTGGGATTCTATCCTCATGACAATAACATTCAGGAATACATTCTGATTCCTTTTCGAAGTAGGCTTTATGACAAAAACCTTTTATTGCCCATCTTTTTGTTGTCACTCCATTAATCTGTCAGAACTAAACACCTCTGCCTGATCCTCTACCTGCTTATGTTCTTCCTTTACCATTTCAGCAAACAGGTTGTCAGCCAACTGGACCTCAGCTCCTTCATCTCTCTCTTTGGTTTTTCCTTCTTGCTGTTACTTACGACTGTGGGATCTTGTTACCACACAATCCAGAAAAATTCCAGAGTATTTTTCTTTTAACTCCTCAGTTCCCTGGTTTTCCTTCAGCTTCTCCACCACTAAGGGTGTCACTCCCACCTTTGATCCTGCTGGGTCGTTTCCAAGAACAAACTGTATTCCTGGAATAGACACTCTTTCAATCATTCCCACTGTCACTTCCCCAGTCTTGATTGAACTTTCCAACCTGATCTTACACAGGCTAAATCTCTCTCCATTTATTCTTCAGATTACCACTTTCTCCGGTAACATTTCAGAAAGAGTACAAGTACTTCAATGTCTTACTGTTAGAGACTGGTTAGCTCCCGTATCTCGCAATATTTTAACTTCTTTACCTTCTCCCCCTGTTCTTCCTGTGTAAACCTTACCCACAGAGGTGAGGACTTTGGAGAGATCGACCACAGTCTCACAATCCAGCCCGTAACTAGGCTGTGCACTCTCCTGCATCTCCTCAAATTCTTTTGGGATTTCCCTCATTACTTCAACTAATCCCACTGATTTAGCCTCTCTTACCAGCTTTTCTCACTGTTTGAACTTTCTGTACCTCAATATGAGTTGTTATCATTTCTGGAAGTGAGTTTTTGAACTCATCCAGCAGAATAATCTCTCTAAGATCCACATATGTCTTTTCTATCTTTAATACTCTCACCCATCAATCGAAGTTACAATGTTTAATTCTTTCAAACTCGATATAAGTCTGACCTGGTTCCTTCCCTGTATTTCTGAACTGTTGTCGAAATGCTTCTGTTACCAATTCATAGGCACTCAAAATAGCCTGATTCACTCCTTCATGGTCTCCTGACACCTCCTCTGACAATACTGCAAAGACCTCACTAGCTCTACCTACCAACTTCATCTAAATTAACATTACCCACGTAGACTCTGGCCAATTCATCTGCCTAGCCAACTTGTCAAGGGAAATAAAAAAGGCTTCTACATCTTTTTCATCAAGTTTTGGTAATGTTTGGACATATTTGTATATATCCCTACCAGGCTGTTGGCTACAATGAGCTTGCTCATTTTGTACTTTTCCTCCTGCGAATTGAAGTTTTTTTGCTCCTCGTTCCAACTTCATCTTTTCCAATTTGAACATTCTTTCCCTTTCTTCTCTCTCTTTTTCACTCTCTTCTGTCTCTCTTTTCATTTGTTCTTTCCTTTGCTTGTGACCATAATTCAAACTGTTTCTGTTCACTTTCATTCTCTAACTCCAGTTGTCAGATTTGCAATTTAATTTTTTTCTAGCTCCCCTGCACTTTCCTGTTTCCCTGGTACACCGAAATGCTTGACTAACTCCTTTACAATTTCAGCTTTCCTCTTGTCCCTAGTCAAACACAATTCTAGCCTGTTTGCTAATTCTAAAAGTATGTCCTTCCTCTGTTTTTAAGAACATAGAACAGTACAGCACAGTCCAGGCTCTTCGGCCCATGATGTGCTGACCTATTATCCCAAACTTGCAAACTTCCTTGGCAAATTTGGGAAGTATCTTCAAATTCCCAAGAACTTCTTTAACAATGTTAACAGCTATTTCCCTCACTTTTTATTTAACTAACCACAAGTAACCAAAATTAAACAGATTTTTCTCACCTCAGTTTTATTTAAAGATCTAGGACACTAACCTCCATATTTGTTTAAATTTTTCCAAATGCATTCAGATCCTGTACACAAACTGGCCAGATCCTGGACTTGAGCCCCCAAGCTGTTACGGAGAAAGGGAGGTTAAATGAAAGAAAATCCCCAATATTCACTTCATCAGAACCAAGTAACAAATTATTTACTTAACGCTAACATTGAACAAATTAAAGAACTACTAACAAACAGATCAATTTTCCCCAACTCCTAACTATTCCCTAACTGAACAAGATTCTACTGGTATGCTATTCCACTAAACATGAGTCCCACTTATATAAGCCAAGTAGTAGGAAAAAAAATTAAAACTTGTTCTCTCAAAATCCACAAAGAATGTGTCTTCTGGAATGCTCTGCCTTCTCCACTGTCTCTCCAGTCATAAACACCTTTCTTCTGCTGATCTGGCTGTCAGGGATGTTTTCTCTGTGAATTTGTCTGTGAGGACTCTTAGTTAAAAGTGCCATGGTTTTTTAATGGATAGATGGTGCTTTCTTAGAGAGCTTAGCGATTTCTTGTGAGAGCTAGATGCTTGTTCTTAGATGACAGTTCACTCTCACATTGATTTTCAAAATCCCTCTCCTTGTATACCCTGGATGACATCAATTTTCTTACAATAGCATTGGTCTGAGGTTGTCAAAACCATCAGATTTAAACTCAAGTGACTTTCAATCACTAAGTACTTGGTTTAAATTAGTTAGCTGATTCCAGCTACTTACCAAAACATCAAAACAAGCCTAGGGCTTCCAATCACAATTGATACATGTTTCAATTTTAGAACTGGCTGTACATCTTAAGCTACATACAGACACTTATTTTTGCTGTATAAATTTCTAAGCTTAGAAAAGCACCTTACCTCTTAAAAGGATCACACACTGTTCTCCCTTATCATTCTTTACAAACATATTCTTGCTCCCTGCCTTCCAATTCACAATTACTCTACACAACTTTGTAATAGTCTATCCTACATGTGACTCCAGACCCAGAGGAAGGTGTTGACTCCCAACTGTTGTTTGGGAAATTAGGGATGGACAATAAATGCTGGCCTAGCCAGTGATACTCACATCCTGTGAATGAATACATAGAAAAAATCTGACTGGGGACTACCATTGGTACCATAAATATAAATGATTTACACTGTCAAAGGGGAGTTGTGATGTAAAATTTGGACATGATAACAAATTGGAGGACTGCACCAAAATATGGGATGATATAAAATGGCTTGCGGAGTTTGTGAATAATGGCAAATTAATTGAAATACAATAAAAGGTGAGCTGGAATTCCAAGTAGCAATGCAGATGATAAAGCCCAATCAACGGGAGAAGTTTATTGGAGTTATTACAATCACAAATTTATGCATATTTACACTGCAA
Source organism: Ginglymostoma cirratum (assembly GCA_024137785.1). NCBI lineage: Eukaryota > Metazoa > Chordata > Chondrichthyes > Orectolobiformes > Ginglymostomatidae > Ginglymostoma > Ginglymostoma cirratum. Next base: position 4,257,327 of record JAHRHZ010000023.1, read on the forward strand.
TCTAATGAGATACCAGTAACTTTTTATTTTAAAATGAATGAAGTTTGAAATTACACGATTCTGTTGTTTTAAAGAACACATTAAACTTTGTTTTACTTTTCTAACTTATATAATAATGTACTGGTATGTACAAATTAAAGTCAAACATCTAGAATTAACATGAGGTAGCTATGGATTAACAGCTGAATTCCTATGGTTGGATACCCCACCATGCATGTCAAAGAATAGATGTGGTTAGGACAGGTTCCAGAGATCTCGCAACAACATCCTCAGATATAGAGACGCTAAAAGTTCCCAAAATCTCGTTAAAGCAATTATTTGCTATTGACGTTCTAGCTTTGGAACTCCCTCAAAGACTGTTCCGTCATGGAACATCTCAACAACTACTCTTGTCTTGGTAGCTCATCATTTTCTAAACGCCATTGCAAAATTTCTTGAGAATGCCCAGTTACTGTTTCTTGAGACACTAATTTCTCCTGACTGCCTAGTGACTGCGAACATCAGCATCTCTGCTGCCTTATTGACCAGCAGCCCAAAGGTAGCAGCCTTCTGCTTGAACTGCCACCAAGCAACATGGAGTCATCTTCTCTGATTCTCACTGGCTGTTCAATGATCCTTAAACTATTTATCAAAAACCATCACAAAAAGCTTTGCCCCTGTTCCTTGACAACGTTTGAATGCAGCAAACTTTGGAACAACTAGAGCCAATGTTATAATTTCCAGCAAATGAACTCTTTACAAGCTGCCAGCTTCAAACACACACAACAAAAACTGATCTTAGCACAGGGCTAATCCATGGGGGAGTAGGTTACGATATCAGGGAGATACGGCTAAATTTATATAGAAGTTAGGCTTGCTCACTCATTTACTGAAATTTTACACAGAAGCATTGACCCCGTCCCCTGGTCAAAATGTCAGGAGCACGTCCACTTCCAAAGGGTGGGAAACCTTAATCTAATTTTATGGCCAACGATTGAGATGGCCAGGTTGTTGGATGCACCCCCATTTATAAGGATGTCCTGCCTCCAAGAGCTATCAGGCAATCAGGTGATTGGCAGCTCTCCAGCCTTGAGCCATGGCACTGGGAGTGGTAGCCATCCTGGGACTGTAGCTGGTGACTGATGGGGAGCAGTATGTAGGATGAACTGTAAGCTAAGTGGGAGGGGCCCGACAGACAGGGTCCACCAAGGCAGATAAGGGGCTGCAACTAGAAGGGCTAGAAATGTAGACGATGTGGCAGTCGATCCTTGTTGTGGGGTGGGGGTGGAGAGCTTCCATTGGGCACAGTATGTCTGAACAGGAGGGACCTACACCAAGGCCAACGCCAGGATTTAAGAGTTCATCTGGAGGCCTCACCATGTGACATTGGGCACCTCTGTTGCTGTGAAAATGCCAGCAGTAGCAGAAAGATGTCCTTAAATGACTGTTAATTGGCCTTTTAAGGGCCTTTAATTGCCCCAAGGGTGGATATATCATCTCACCTCAATCCCGCTGCTGGCAAAATTCCAGTGGGAGTGGGCAAATGATAGGCCTGGCACACCTGCCATGCCACCCTTCTGAGGGCCAATTTGGGGATGGGCATAAAATTCCAGTCTTTGAGTACTGTGTACAGTTTTGATTTCAATGCCAACCAGAACGATGTTGAACCACTGAAGAAAATGCACAAAAGGATTGATTGGTAAAAGAATTGAGAGGATGTACCAGAGATAAAAGGTACTACAGATGCTGGAGAATCCGAGATAACAAGGTGTGGGGCTGGATGAACACAGCAGGCCAAGCAGCATCATAGGAGCAGGAAAGCTTGACGTTTCAGGCCTAGACCCTTCATCAGAAATGGGGGAGGGGAAGAGGGTTCTGAAATAAATAGGGAGAGAGGGGGAGGCGGATAGAAGATGGATAGAGGAGAGGATAGGTGGAGAGGAGGCAGACAAGTCGAAGAGGCGGGGATGGAGCCTGCTCCTATGATGCTGCTTGGCCTGCTGTGTTCATCCAGCCCCACACCTTGTTATCTAGAGAGGATGTACCTATCACAGTATCTCCAACACTACAGTACACCGTCAGGCTGAAACTATTTCAGTAGTCAGTTCAGTTCATATCCAAAACAAAAGTTTATTGTCATAACTAGTAAGCTGATAAATAGCTATGTCTGATTTAACCAGGATGTTGAGGTTTTAGTGTTGGACTGGGATGGACAAGGTCATAAATCACATGACACCAGGTTACAGTCCAACAGGTTTATTTGAAATCACAAGCTTTGGAGCGCTGTTCCTTCTTCAGATGGAGGAACAACTTCACCACTTCTCCTGACAAAGGAACAGTGCTCCGAAAGCTTGTGATTTCAGGTGGACCTGTTGGACTGTAACCTGGTGTCATGTGACTTAAGGCCTGCTTTAACTAGGGAAGCTTTTTTGTCTCTTTATACTTGAATATTTTCAGTCTGAAACCCAAGCATTATTACGCGAGAAACATGACTGTTTTACTAACTACCTGAATTGCCTTTATGTTTTTAACAGTGCTTATTTTGGCTCAAGTCCTTTGATACTTTAGCCCATCCTTGGCTTAAGATCTAGGTAGGCTTTTTGTAACATGCCTAACAAGGGCAGCATGATGGCTCACAGCACCAGGGACCTGGGTTCAATTCCACCCTCAGGCAACTGTCTGTGTGGATTTTGTACATTCTCCCTCAGTCTGCATGGGTTTCCTCCCACAATCCAAAAATGTGCAGGCTAAGTGGACTGGCCATGCTAAATTGCCCGTAGTCCCCAGGGATGTATGGGTTTGGGTGGGATGCTCTGAGGATCAGTGTGGACTTGTTGGGCTGAAGGGCTTGTTCCCACGCTGTAGGGATTCTATGAAAGATTGCATAGCCTGGGGTGCTTTGTCTGGAATAAAGAAGATCAAGAGGAGACTTATCAGAGTCTTTTCAAATTCCTTACATTTGTTTAATATGGAGAAATTGTTTACCTGTGTGGACAAGTCCCCAATTTGGACATAAATTCAAAACTGAATTGACAGATTAAACAAAGGTATAAGGAATCACATTGGGAGTAAGGATCTGTCACGCAGAGTGGTTGAGCAGGTAGCACTAATTTATTCAATTGGAGACTTGATGCGTACAAGTATATTAAGGGAGCTTGGGCTACGGAGTTATGGTGGGAATAGGACATTACAGTGGCAGGGGGCTGATGTGGAATACAGACATTCAGATAGATCAGTTAAGCCTGATAGCCTGCATCTGGATCATACGTCTTTAAAGTTTATTCTCTCATGGGATGTGGGCATCACTGACATGGCCACTTCTACTCACCCCTTATTACACAGTTAAAGAGCGATCAAAATTCTGTGGAAAGAGAAGGAAAGTGCTGTAGAAACTCAGCAGGTCTGACAGCATCGGTAGAGAGACAAACAGAGTCCAGTGAGTCTTTGTTAGAATTGCTGTGTAGTCCAGAGTAACATGTAGGCCAGTCTGGGTAAAGATGGCTGAAACAAAGTACGGGTGGCTGTAGACAAATGACACAGAAGTCTGACATGTTTCTTGCTATTCATTGAATTAAATCCTGGATCCAAGAGGACAAAATTCTAAGTTAGGTCGGGGCCAAGTCAGGTATTTGGACAACTTACCTTGTCAAACCCAGAGCCGGGCTACGTGTTGGCCTTTCAGCCAGGAATATCACTTGTACAGCTTGGCAACTCTCTGTTTCTCTTTCTCCAGCAAATCTGTGGCCCCTTCCTGGTACAACTGCTTGGGTGGAGGCTTGGAAGCCAACCTTCTACGTATAGACTGTACCAGGCTGAAAATATAACTCGGGTCAACGCAGGAATTTCCAGTGTGTTTTGAAGTGTTAATCTGCTGGGGATGTCGCACAGATCGTAAGCCAGGCGAAAACGCTGACAGATTTTGCTTAATGTTAAATAATCACATGGCATCTCCAGTTTATCATCCTGTTGCCTGGTCTGCCATTCCTAATTTTGGACAAAATGAAAATCTGGTTCATCTAACACATTATTTTCTCTCCTTTATGCCTTAGTATTCTTTTTGCTTATTGAGACTATATTCCAATATATATTCATTATTTAAATATATCAAAGTTTTGTATGTCTCTGTACGTTATCAGTGATCTTTGAACTAATTAATGTTATTGCAATAATATTGAAATAAAATGATTTGCAATAACACTTTGGATCTCTATTTTCTTGACCTTACAATCATTCACTTCACTTTTCCTACTGTGTAAACTGATTGTGTATGATTTGTAATTAGGTTATTAAAATGGAGTCTCTCACTCTTACTTTATGTTAATCTTTCATCTTTGGTTTCTCTTCCTTCACTTTTAAGTTCATCAATGTCTCCTTCCTTTTCTATAAGAATATACAAGTTAAGAGCAAGAGAAGGCACTCAACCCTTTAACCCTGTTCCACCATTTGATAAGATCATGGCTGATCTGATTGTAACCTTAAATCCACATACCCACCTATTTTGATATCGTTCCAACCCTTTGCTTATCCAGAATATATCCATGTCTTCCGTAAAATTATTTAAAGACATTCTTTTGAGAAAGAGAGTTCCAAAAGCTCTCAACTTTCTGACAGAAACTTATTTGCTCATTCCCTTATTTATAAACAGCGACCCCTATTTAAGAATCTCCCACAAGAGGAAATAGCCTGTCCACATCGAACGTGTCAAGAACCCTCAGGATCAATCAAGTTGGCAATTGCTCTTTTAAACTGCAGGAGATATAAGCCTAGCCTGTCCAATCTTTTCTTATAAGACCACCACCCCATCCACCCCGATTCCAGGCATTAGTCTAATAAATCATCTTTGAACCACTTCCAATGTATTTACATTCAACAGTTTACAGAAAAAAACAGATAATCTAACCAATAGCCTGTATAAATGAAGCATAACATCCCTAGGTGTAGAGCTGGATGAACACAGCAGGCCAAGCAGCATCAGAGGAGCAGGAAGGCTGATGTTTTGGGCCTAGACCCTTCTTCAGAAA
>JAHRHZ010000023.1:4262726-4298902 GCA_024137785.1 Ginglymostoma cirratum
TCATCAGAAAAGGTTTAGGCCCGAAACGTCAAGTTTTCCTGCTCCTATGATGCTGCTTGACCTGCTGTGTTCATCCAGCCCCATGCTTGTTATCTCGGATTCTCCAGCATCTGCAGTACCTTTTTATCTCTGAAAGAATTGTGGATGTTGGACATCTGAAACAAGCATAAACAGAAATTTCTAGAAAAACTCAGCAGATCTGTGTAGAGAAATCAGAACTAAGGTTTCAAGTCCAGTGACCCTTCTTCAGAACTAAAGATCTTAAGTTGGGTCACTGGACCTGAAGCATTGAGTCTGTTTTCTCTGCACAGGTGCTAGCAGACCTGCTGACTTTCTCCAGTAATTTCTGTTTTTGTTTCAACCATTTAATATGAATGACACACCCAAGTCTTATCAATTTGCACATCATTTTTTTTTAACTAAAATAAGAACACAAAAAGTATAGGGCAGGAAAAGAAACACTCCAGAGCCTCTGTGGAGAGAGAAGAGTTAACTTCCCAACTATCTTCCTGACAATCATATCTTTGCGCACATCCCTCGGCGTTGCTCCTTTAGATTGGAGCACGCGCAGTAGCAGGCCGGTGATTTCGCGCCGGCGTGGACGCATGCGCGCGGGTTGGGTGCCAGGAAATGGCGGAGGTTCGGCGTCGTTGTTGGGATGTGACTGACGTGCCAGCAGCCCGTCACCTGATGCGAGCCGTTCGGGGCTGAAATGGCAGGAAACATGAGCGGTAATTATGTGCAGCTCGCCGATCGCGGGGTGTCTTTTTTTTCTGTGTGTGCTGTCGCCGTGTGGGTTCGGCTCAGTGGTCGGGGTGAGGGCTGTCTCCCTCGGGGGAGTCTGACAGACAAGCAGACGGCGGGAGGGAAGCGATTCCTTCCTCCCTCCCTCAGCCTTTTTATTGTTATTACTAACTCATCACACCAAAGGCAGACCCATTTACTTTGCTTCTGCACCCGATCTTTCCTCTGCACCATCCCCAAACGCATCCTTCCAATAAAACTCTTTTCTTTTATTAAAAGAAAACTTGTTTGTGATTTTGTTTCTTCCTCCGCCCCCTTCCCCCGCCGTCCTCAAAAGAATTTTAACCGTATCATTGTCTCCAGTCCATTCAATTCATGTCGTGAGTGGGGTTGTGATGGTAACAGCAAAGTATGACAAGACAGGAAAAAGCTTTCTCGTGAGCCAAGACCACTCGCTGCAGGAAATGAACGACTTAACCTGGCAACTTGAAATGCCAGAGTAACCCACGCTGGTTACATAACCAGGGCAAAGCCCTTCAGGGTTGTTTACTGTAGCTACTTGGAACTGTCTCGCAAACACTGCGTTTTGTCAGGCAGGGAGAAGGCAAGCTGGCGGCTTCGTTGGTTGGAAAGTTTGAAAGTAACACGAAACAGTCCAGGGTTGGATAAACGACCCTTTGCAATTTCACGTGATTGAGGAAAGCATTCGTTGCAGCTATATATAACAACTTCTTTCGCGGTCACTTATTTTGCCAGTTTACAATGGGATTTTCACTCATTAGTTAAAAGCAGAGCAAAATAAATTGAGGAACTTTTTCCCCTGAGACGACTTGATATGTACGTTTTTTCTCCTCTTATCTGTGACAAGCAAAATTGTTGTGTGAAACTTCTGCTTTTTGTAGGAATGTATTCAGTGCTGCAGTACTGGGTTTGTCACAATCCAAACTAGTGGAAGTAAATATTTTGACAGTTGAGAACAATTTGAAACAAATGCAAAACATTGGAGATCTGCTGGAGAAACAAGCCTGCCTGTCATTGAAGTATTGATTCAATAATCGACAGGAGAACTAAACTCCAGAGGTGAAGTGAAAGTGATTGCTGTTTTTGGCTTTTCAAGACTGCTTTTGATTGTGGCATCAAGAATTCTTGGTAAAAGTAGAGTTTAACTACTTTACGATGGCTGGAGTCATACTGAGCACAAAGGAAGGTTTTGTTGGACGTGCGTCCTCTCAGCTCCAGGGTATCTCTGCAGGTGTTCCTCAGGGTAGTGTCCTAGGCCTTACCACCTTCAGCTGCTTGATCAATGATCTACCTTCCATCACAGGTGTGGATGTTCACTGATGACTGCACAATATTCAGAATCTTTCACCACTCTTCAGAAACTGAAGAAGTCCACATCCAAAAGCAGCAAGAGCTGGTCCCTTTCGAGGCTTCGGCTGATGTGGGGCAAGCAAAATTCATGCCATATGCCAGGCAACGACCATCTTCAACAAGCAAGAATCCAATTACTGTTCCTTGATATTCAATGCATCACAATCACTGAATCTCTCACTATCACAGCTTGGGAACCAGCATTGACAAGAAACTGAACTGAACTAGCAATATAAATCCTGTAGTTACAAGAACAGTTTACCATCTACAAGGCACAACTCAGGACTGCAATGCAGCGCTCCCAACTTGCAGTGCAGCTGCAATAACACTCGAGCTTGACACCTTTCAGGACAAAACTTGATTGACATCATGCCCACAAACATCCACTCTCTCTGCCTCTGACACTCAGTAGCAACAGTGTGTATTCCCTAAAAGCATTGTAGGTGTGCATACACTGAGTGAACTGTAGCACTTCAAAAAGGTAACTCACCACCACCTCAAGGGCAAATAATAATGTACAAAATATGTTGGTGCACCAAACAAAGGCCACATCCCATGAATTAACTCAGACAAAAAGCATCTGTGGTGAGAGAAACAACTGCTCACAATATGGTTTGTTTAATAAAATGCAGACCGGGTGATGGCTTTGCAGAATATCTCTTCTCAGTCGACAAGCAGGATTTTGACCTCATCATTTACTATTTCTATACACCATCTTGCTTGCATGTTCATTTTTGTGCCCAAGTGTCCTGTTGAAACTCAACTGAAACTGGAACAGCAGCACTTCATTTTCAGTTTGGACACTTGACAGTCTCCTGGACTCTTCAGAGCATTCAGTGATTTAGACCACAAATTCCAACTTCATATTGATATGTAAGTTGAAGCCTTAGAGCTTCTCTACAACTGTTACCTCCCCCTTTTACCTTTTGTTTGATGCATCTTAGATGTATAATCTCCCTCGCCCTGTAACCTTTCCTTGATCATAATTCTGGTCCACTTTTGCCCACCTTTTTTAAGAGCATGAACCCTTTCACATTTCACCATCTTCAGTTCCAATGAAGCCAGATTGAATATGGAATGTTAACTCAGTTTTCCTTTCCCTTGATGCTGGTGGATCTGTTGAGTTCCCAGCGCTTCAATTTTAATTTCAGGAGGAAGCTACCTAACAATGTGTTTGTTTGTTCTGATATTGTTTAAAAAAAATAAATAAAGGGTGGTGCCATATCTTTCCTTAATTTAGTTGAAAACCATCAGTCTTTGGAATCGCTAAGATTACTCATTGTCTAGCAAACCAGGAACTTGAATAGTGTTTAAGAAATGGAAATTGCAATTGTTTATCAGTTAATAAAATCTTCATGAGCTGAACATCTTTCAGTTGTGTTTAATGTAGGTGACAGTTGATTCAGGATGAAACAGTTGTATTTCTTTTACACGTGACAGGAGGTTATCTGAAAATTGGCGTATGAATAATATACATGAACAGAAATCATATGATTTCTGACAAGCAAGAATTTTGCTCATTATTTTTTGTGCCTGACGTCTGATTAATATGGAAGAGATGTAATTTATTTTGTTTTTTGACCACCCCTGAATGATTCAGGAAATTAGAGCATTCCATATGCACTTCAAGTTTAAAATATTTATTGACATGATGCTTGTCATGTGATCACAATTAAAATTTTGGAATCATTATACAAATTGCTTAGGTATTCTATCTCTAATTTAGTATAATTTTACAGAATCCTACTTTTTTCTTTTATTGCACAAGGTATGGTAACCATTCGTAGCCTTTATCAAGCACCTGCATTACTTTGTTGAATCTGAGATTTTTGTTTCTTTTAAAAGTCAACATTAACAAATTGATAAATTGGTAACTTTTTTTAATGTGTTTGTGATCTAATGCAAGCCTATTCTGAATAAAGAATGATGTTTGTTCCGTGCACCACAGAGTACTGATAAGTAGTTTTGTGCCTGCGATTTACCAAATGATCCTCAGTCAGGATGTATGTAGATGTTGAACTGAGGCCAAGATCTTGAGTTGGCAATTTTGGAGAAGATTTTGGAGTAACAACCAAGATCAGATACCACCAGGCTGGAAAATTGTGAATACGAATGTTCTATTCAAGAAGCAAACAACTACAGACCAGTTAGCTTCACATCTATCATGGCAAAAATGCTAGAATCTTTTCAAGGAGGTTATAGCAAAGCAGCTCAAATCTTAATACAGTCAGGTTGAATGAACATGGTTCCGTTAAAGAGAAACCATGGTTGACTAATTTATTAGAGTTCTTTGACGAATTGACAAACAGTGTATAGGGGAACCTGCGAACGTCATGTGTTTAGATTTCTGTAAGACATTAGACGAGGTGCCGCATCATGAGTTATTAAACAAAATATAAACCTCGGGCATGATAATATATTAACTTGGTTAGCTAACAGGAAAGAGTAAGTATAAGTGAGTCATTTTTGTGTTGGTAAGACGGAACAAGTCGAGTGTCACAGGGATCGGTGCTGGGGCCTTAACTATTTACAGCTGATATTAATAACTTGGATCTGAATGTAAGACTGAAATTTGCTGGTGGTGCAGGGCTAGGTAGCAGAGTAAGTTACGAAGCATGCACATGGTGGCTACCAAGGGATAGGTTATGTGAGTGGGCAAAATATTGACAGATGGAGTATAATGTAGCTTTATAGGAAATTGTCCCCTTTGTCAGGGAGTACTTAAATAAAATCATATTACTTAATTCCAGAATTCAGATGTCCCTGGGTGTTCTGATATATCAATCACAAAACATTAGTATATAGGCTTTGATGATCATCAAGAAATCAGTTCACAATCTAATTATTAATATTGAGAGTGACAAAAAGGAAGTCTTTGTAAGTCACACTGCCAAAATAATGAGCTTTATGTTGAAATTACAATAGTTTTTAACCACTGTTGTACTGGCTTCTCATTTGCTCTGAAGCCTTGAAGTCCACAGCATTATACTGGAATATTGTGCATGGCTTAACACTTAATAAAACCAGTATTCTCCATTAGAATTTTAAATGTTTTTGTTTTAAGAGAGGTTCAAAGGATTTTTCATAAATTAGTATGATCATTTACTGGATACAGTGGTCAGGCTGAGGCTACATTAATATCTTGGCCATATTTTGTCATGTAATATTGGTTTTATCACCATGCTACATGGGGCAAACTTCAGACAGATCTAGCAATTCAACACTGGGTATCTGTGAGGTGCGTTGGGCCATCACCAACAGGAGAATTGTACTCCAGCACAATCTGCAATCTCATGGCCCAGCATATCCCCTACACAACCATTACCATCAAGGCAGGGATCAATTCTGGTTCAATGGAGAGTGCAAGAGGGAATGCCAGGAGCAGCACCAGCCATACCTGAAAATAAGGTGTCAACCTGGTGAAGCTACCAAACAGGATTTTTTGCATACCAAACAGGAGTCTTTGTATGCCAAACAGCATAAGCAGCAAGTGATCCCACAACCAATGGATCAGATCTAGGCTCTGCAGTCCTGCCATGTTCTGCCGTGAATGAAAGGACTATTACACAACTCATGGAGGTGGTGGTTCCACAAATATCCCCATTCTCAATGATGGAAGAGCCTGGCACATCAGTGCAAAAGTTAAGGCCGAAGCTTTCTCAGCAATCTTCAGCCTGAAGTGCCGAATGGATGACTCATCTTCGCCTCCTCCCATGATCCCCAGTGTTTTGGATATGAGGCTTCAGCCAATTCGATTCACTCCACTTGATAGCAAGGAACAGTTGGAGGCACTATACTGCAAATGCTGTGGGCCCTGAGAACAGTCTGGCAATAGTACTGAAGACTTGTGCTCCAGAACTTGCTGCTTCCCCAGCCAAGCTCCTTCAGTACACTTACAATACTGGCATCTACCCAACAATGTGGAAAATTGCCCAGGTATGTCTTGTCCATTTAAAAAAAAAGAACAAATCCAACCCAGCCAATTAGTGATCCATCTGTCTACTCTCAATTTATCAGTAAAGTGATGGAAGGTGTCATCAATCGTGCTATTTAGCGGCACCTGCTTAGTGATGCCTGAATTAGGTCACAGCTGAGTGGCCCTCGTGGAAGCCAATTACAGCCCTTGGTTCAAACATGGACAGAAGAGCTGAATTCCAAAGGGAAGGTGAGAATGACAGCCCTTGACAGCAAGACTGTGTTCGACCACGTGTGGCATCAAGGAGCCCTAGCAAAACTGGAATCAATGGGTGTCGGGGGACAAACTCTTCAATGGCTGGAGTCTCATCTGGCACATAGGAAGATGGTTGTGGTTGTTGGAGGTCAGTCATCTCAGCTCCAGGACACCTCTGCAGGAGTTCTCAGGTTAGTGTCCAAGACCCAACCATCTTCAGCTGCTTCGTCAATGACCCCCCCCCCCCCCGATCATAAGGTCGGAAGTGGGGATGTTTGCCAATGATTGCAGAATGTTCAGCACCATTCGTGACTCGTTAGGTACTGAAGTGGTCCATGTTCAAATGCAACAAGATCTGGACAATATCCAGACTTGGGGTGGCAAATGGCAAGTTACATTAGTGCCACACAAATGCCAGGCTGTGACCATCACCAGCAAGAGACGAACTAACCATCTCTCCTTGATATTGAATGGTGGGCTACTGTTGACCAGAAACTCGACTGGACTTGCCACATAAACATGTCTACAAGACAGGATCTAGGAATACTGCAGTGAGTAACTCACCACCTGACTCTCCAAATCCTGTCCACCATCTTTGAGGCACAAGTCAGGAGTGTGGTGGAATATGTCTCACTTGCCTGGATGGGTGAAGCTCCAACAGCACTGAAGAAGCTTGAGACCATTCAGGACAAAGCATCCTGCTTGATTGGCATCACATCCACAAGCATCCACTTCCTCCGTTAAGGATGCTCAGTAGCAGTAGCATGTACCAACTACAAGATGTACTGCAGAAATTCACCAAAGATCCTTAGACACTACCTTCCAAAACCAAAACCAAAACCACTTCTAATTAGGACAAGGGCAACAAGTACATGGGAACGCTATCATCTTCAAGTGCCCCTGCAAGCCACTCACCATCCTGAGTTGGAAACATATCACTGTTCCTTTACAATTGCTGGGTCAAAATCCTGGAAATCCCTTCCTTTTATGGCATTGTGAGTCAACTCTCAGCATTCTGGCTGCAGTGGTTCAAGAAGGCTGCTCGCCACCACCTTCTCAAGGGCAAATAGGGATGGGCAATAAATACTGGCCAGCCAGTCATGCCCACGTCCCACAAATGAATTTTTAAAAAGTGAGCAACTTCATTCTTGAACCACAATATGTTGAGAACGTGGTAGAATAGTTGCTGCTTGGACATTTGAAGATGAAATGGAAGGGTTATATAGGTACAAATATGATTTGGACTGAATATTTGTTTACATTGAACATGAAACAGAATAGTACAGCTCAGAAACAGGCCCTTCAGCCCACCATAACTGTGCAGACCATGATGCAATCCTAAACAAACCCCATCTGCGTCCATGTGGTCCGTAACCTTTTCTCTGCTGTTCATGTGTCTGTCTAAACGCCTCTTAAACTTTGCTAATGTTTCTTCTCTCAGTATTATTTGGAATTTATTTAAATGTTGATGTTTTCTGACGTGTTCTGTTATAGTCTGAGCCACGGGTTGGTAGAGTTTTTGTTCCTTTCCTTACTGAAGTTGGATTATCTCTCACGGACTATCCTTTCCCATAAGCTGAACTTCAGTGGCAAAGCTGCTCATTCTGATCCTTGACCCATACCACGTTTCCCTCGATACTGGGTTAATGGGCAAAATTAATTTGTAGGGAATGGGACATGGGTGATGGAAGAGGCTGGTTTTGCTGTCGTTTACAAGCATGTTTAGTGTAAAAAAAGAAGCCCAAAAACAGAACAGCAGTTTATGCCTTAATTTTTTTTTCCCCCATGTGTTGGTTTTTAATGGCAGTTGGCTAATCCCAGAACAGAACCAATAGCCTGAATCTTAATTTCAACCTCTGTCCTTGTGCAGTAGAAGCATCTTTGTATTTAGATAGGGTTTTGTCTTCTAAGTTGCTGCCAGTGAACAATTTGCTTGGTTAAAAACTTGTAAATGCTATTCAGAATGTTGCACTAAAGTGCAGGTTTTTCCTCTCAAAGTGTTTCTTTAGTTTATGCCACTTCAGATTGTTGATTTTATAGCAGTATAACACTCTAGTAAACTGTCGTTACTGGCAGCATAATGTTTGGAGTGTTGAAGAAAACTAATCTTTTTTTACTTACTATCCTGTATTTTGATTGTATAATTTTGACGTAATACATAGTTCAAAGGAACAGAATACGCAATTAATATTAAATAGAATTTCATTGATAACAAGGTGTGGGGCTGGATGAACACAGCAGGTCAAGCAGCATCATAGGAGCAGGAAAACTTGACGTTTCGGGCCTAGACCCTTCATCAGAAATGGGGGAGGGGAAGAGGGTTCTGAAATAAATAGGGAGAGAGGGGGAGGTGGATAGAGGATGGATAGAGGAGAGGATAGGTGGAGGGAGGGCAGACAAGTCGAAGAGGCGGGGATGGAGCCAGTAAAGGTGAGTGTGGGTAGGGAGGAGATAGGTCAGTCCAGGGAGGACGGACAGGTCAAGGGGGCGGGATGATGTTAGTAGATAGGAGATGGGGGTGTGGCTTGAGGTGAGAGGAAAAACAGGTTAGGGAGGTGGAGATGAGCTGGGCTGGTTTTGGGATGCGATTGGGGGAGGGGAGATTTTGAAGCTTGTGAAATCCACATTGATGCCATTGGGCTGCAGGATTCCCAGGCTGAATATGATTTGCTGTTCCTGCAGCCTTCGGGTGGCATCACTGTGGCATTGCAGGAGGCCCAGGATGGACATGTTATCTGAAGAATGGGAGGGGGAGCTCATCTCCACCTCCCTAACCTGTTTTTCCTCTCACCTATCCCCTCCCCCCACCTCAAGCCACACCCCATCTCCTATCTGCTAACATCATCCCGCCCCCTTGACCTGTCCGTCCTCCCTGGACTGACCTATCTCTTCCCTACCCCCCTACTTACACTCGCCTTTACTGGCTCCATCCCCACCTCTTTGACTTGTCTGCCTCCTCTCCACCTATCCTCTCCTCTATCCATCCTCTATCCGCCTCCCCCTCTCTCCCTATTTATTTCAGAACCCTCTTCCCCTCCCCCCATTTCTGATGAAGGGTTTCGGCCCGAAACGTCAAGCTTTCCTGCTCCTATGATGCTGCTTGACCTGCTGTGTTCATCCAGCCCCATGCTTGTTATCTCGGATTCTCCAGCATCTGCAGTACCTTTTATCTCTGATAGAATTTCATTGGTTTGGTTCAGTGCTAGGAAAGGAGTCGAACTGGTATTTGTACTTCACAAGAACCTCCTTCCAATACTTGTCATTTAACCCTTTCAGTGCAGTCTTCTTTTGTTTCTCTGTTCTACACTTATCTAGCTACCCCTTAAACACATCCACGTTCTTCCCCTCAAATACGCCCTGTTAGAGAGATCAGCATTACTCTTTGGGTGAAAAGGTTTTCTTATAAATTCAACAGGCAATTCAGATGTACCGTGTTTTGCTCTCCATTACAAATGCAAGCATCACCACTTCTACCTTCTCGTAGACGCTTCATAAGACCTCATATCAGGTCAGTAAGCCTTCTGGAGGACCCCAGTCTATTCAGTCTTTCCTGTGAGAAGAACTGAGATGTTATCCAGTATTTATCATCACTAAACCATTTTAGCCCCATCTCCGTTGTTTTTATCTAATATGGAGACTGGACTCCGTGTTGATTAGCTCAGATTCTGCACAAGTTTAATATAACATCTCTGTATTTCAATTCTTTCCTTCTTAAAGTGTTTTGAAGTGACAGATACTTTTGTTTCTTTTGATCCCTTTGCTTAATCTAGGCTCTTGTAAGCACCTGAAAGAACTTAACATGAAATCTTTTCCAAAAAATTAGAACTGGGGCTTTGTACCACAATGGTAGTCTCCCAACCCATGGACCAGGAGATCTGAGTTCAAGTACCACCTGCTTCTGAGGTAGGTAACAACATCTTTCCACAGGTTGATTGGAAAGTATTTATCAACGACTTCGGAATGAAAGCTGTAGTTCTCATTCACATTAATTTTCCTATGTCATAATTTTGAACAAAACTGTTATGACATTTACAACACAAAAAAAAACATCATTTATAATGGAAAGTCCTGCATCATCATTTCTTGTCACTTTGATTGTTTTGGCATTGTTGCGTACTCTGGTCTTTCACCACTCGTTGATACGATAGTGTGACTCATCTGGATCCATTTACTGTTTTGTCCAGCTGATTTTTCTGTCTTCAATTAGAGCTTTTTGCTCTATCAGCGCATTCCCAACCAGTCATTGGGGGGAACAGGCCAAAAATCCTTCTTTATGTACAGAATACTATTTGAAGCTAAAGTAAATAAATCAGTTCTTAATTTGAACTTTGGGACTAATGTGCCAATTAGGAAAAGGAAAAAAATAACGACCTTAACAGATGCAGTGAGGCTTCATGAGAATAGAAACACATGAATTTAGAGCAGGAGTAGGCCATTTGACCCCTGAGTCAGCTCTGCCATTTGAAAAGATTGTGGCTACTCTGTAGCTTCAACCGTATTTTCCTGTCTACCTCCTATACCCTTTGACTCCCTTGTCACAACAGAATTTCTCCTACTGAGCATTAAAAATATTCAATGAATTCCATGGGCTGACAACACTCTGACGGAAAATCTTTCATCTCCCCTCTGTCTTAAATAGTAGACCCCTTATTTTTAAAATGTCTTCTGCTTCCAGTCTCTCCATTCTGTCAGCATTTGCCCTGTCAGGTCCCCTTGACATGTCTTAGTGAGATCACCTCTGATTCTTCAGACCCAATTTGTCCAAACTTTCCTCATAAGATGACTCCTTCATCCCAGGAATCAGTCTTTTAAAGCCTTCTCTAATCTGCTTCTCATTGCAATTATATCAGCACCCTCTACAACTGTAGAAAAAAACTTCCCTATTTTTATATTCCATTTCCCTCACAACATGATATAACCTTGTATTCACTTTCCTAGTCATTTGCTATACTTTATGCTGTATTTTCATGATTCACTTAGCAGAACACCCAGATTCATTTGTACTAAAGAGTTCTGCAATCTCTTCACTTAAAGTGCTTTTCTATTTTTACTTACCAAAGTGGACGAGTTTGTATTTTCCTGTGTTATACTTCATCTGCCATTTTTTCTGGTGACTCACCTAACCTGACTAGATCTCTTAGGTCAGTTAGTTCACTTGGCTGGACAGCTGGTTTGTGATAGTGATGCCAGCTGGTTCAGTTTGTGTATTGGCTGAAGTTACTATGGGTGTACCAACTTCTTATCTTCATCCCTGGCCTGATGCGTGATAACTCTCGGGTTCTATCACCACTAGTTGAATTTCTCAGAGAGCAGTCCCATGGGACGATGGCAAAATTACATTTTATGCATATATTTGCAGCCTCTATACATCCTCATCAAAATTTACTGTCTTAGCTGTTTTAGTGCTATTAGTAAATTTTGGAACCGTATATTCAGCCCCTTTGTCCAACTCATATTGTGAATAGCGCTGACCGTGTGGCATCAAGTCACGTCTTGTCATCCTTAAAATCACCCATTGTACATGTCCTCTCTTTCTTGTTAGCTGAACAATTTTCTATCCGTGATAAAATGTTACCACCATAAGCTCTGATTTTATCCAGTGACCTTTGTGGCACCTTGCTAAATGGCTTGTGAAAAATCTAACTACATTACATTCACAAATTCCCCTTTATCCGTGTTGCTTGTAACTTCCTCAAAGAACTCTAATAAATCAGTTAAATGTGCTTTTCCCCTTTCGCAAAACTACCTAACCTGCTTTCTGAAGATTTTTGAAGTGACATGATTTCCTTATGGCAGGATTAGGTGAAGTGGCCTATAGTCTCCTGCTTTCTACATCTCTCCATTTTGAACAGAACGGTTATGTTTGCTATTTTCCAATCTGATGGGCTTTTTCCAGAGACTAGGGAATTTTGGAAAACTACAACCAATATATTTACTACCTTAGTCATTCGTTTAAGACCCTTGGATGCAGACTATTAAATCCTTGGGGATTGTCATCTTTTAGTTCTCATAGATTTTTTTTCAGAACCCTTTCTCTGGTAATTGCACTTCTATCACTTCCTTCTTCATACCTTGCTAAGATCACAGCTCATGGTGATACTGGGCCAGTCAAATCTCAGAGTGAAACCTGCCTTGATAGATCATAAATATTATTTTTTTTTTGTTTACTGTGGAGGTCAGTCACTGGAAGTCTCTTGTGATTATGTTCCATGTACTTTAAATAAAAGAACTGAGTTTATTACACAACAGAAAATGCAAATTGTTTGACAGTAGAAAAACTAGTTGAAAGGTTTCATTGCAAACATTAAAAAGAAAGATTTATTCCCCCCCCCCCCGACCAATGATCTTACAGACAACATTATTGAAAACTCACTCCAATTACCATGCTAAAATTTCTTACTCTGGGACATCTTTTATCAATTTCCTCTTGAGATTTTTGCTGTACATTTACTTGATGCTATTTTCTTGAGATAAAGTCTCTTCTTGAAACCCTTCAAATCAAGCTACTAACTCAGCACACTTTTTATTTCAACATGGATTCATGTTGGATTCATGTTAAATCCATGTCTTCAGCCTGGTAGGATGTCTTCCTTTTTGAAACCTTCACAGCCTTCTGCTTCGAGAGACTTCTCAGCAACTCAAGACTTTACCTCAGCCCTTGTTGCTTGGGGACTGCTACTAATAGCACTGAGAATCATAGAATTTTTACAACATGGAAAATGCCCAGGTTGGTCATCATACATCCATCTATTCTAATCTCGTTTTCTAGTACTTTGCCAGTTGCCTTGCACACTGTGCATTTTGCGTATCATCCTAATACTGTTAAATGTCTTGTGGGCTCCCCCCTCTACTATGCTTTTAGGCACTGAGTTCCAGATACCTGTCACCCTCCAGGTGAAAAAGTCTTTTCTGAAATCCCTTCGAAAACTCCTTGAACATTAGCGGTGAAGGGGGCTGAATGTCATATGGAGTGGACAGGCACCCAATCGAGCAAGCTACTTTTCTTTGGATGGTTTTGAGTTTCTTAAGTGTTTTTGGCGCTTTATACATTCAGACAAGTGGAGAATATTGTATCCCATTCCTGACTTGTGCCTTGTAGATGGTAAATAAGCTCTAGGGAGTCAGGAAGTGAGTTACTTGCCTTGCAATGTGGTAGTCAGATAAAATTACTGATCTTCTTGATAATTCCTCAATTTGTCACCATTCATTTGTTAGCTGTTGAATTTGAATTTGTTAGCTGCTGAATATTAGCTGTTATATCAAATACAAATCAATGAATTAAATAAATTGATATCAAGTAATGCATTCACATTTGGGGGAACAGTCAGATATTAATACGTAATTTAATTGCTTATTTCCTGTAACTAAGCCATATCCACTTTCCAATGCAATACTTTTTCCTTAGCAGTCCTGTAGACAATATAATCAGAGATCCAGGAACACACAAAAGTATTTGTTATGTAAGCTGTGTAAGTATTCAGCTTGATTTTCCCTTCTTTTGACCAGTACATGGTGGAGATTTGTATTGGGATTTATCTTCAAATGCATAAATATATGCTTCTTAGATTAACTTCTTTATAGTTTGGTGATTAAAAGGAATACATTGGGTGAAACTACAGTGAAGATTGAAGTGGATTGTGTCAAATTCGAACAAGTAAATAAGTCCGTCGATTTAGGACAAATGATTCGGAAGATGGCAGCTATGATGCAGAATTTATATTGTGAAGATGAAGGATGTGTTATCAACAAAAATCAAGCTTGAAACATGAAAAAGATCTTGATGCTGCATTCTGTCCATTCTCCTGTACATCTCAGAAACCTGGACAATAATTCACACTCTGTGGAAGAAAATAGGGGTGTCTGAAATGTAGAACCTGATCAAAAACAAAGTTGCTGGAAAAGCTCAGCAGCATCTGTGAAGGAAAAAACAGAGTTCACATTTCAGGTCCGGTGTCCCTTCCTCAGAACTGATGGTGGCTGGGAAAACATCAGCTTATATGCAGAAAAATGGAAGGTGGGTGGGGTAGGGAGTAAATGATAGGATAGAGCCTAAAGAGAGAAAAGAACAGTTGGACAGACAGAGGTGATAACGATTAGGCTGGGAGGGTGAATAGTTGTTAATGGGGACTGTTAGTGACTAACAACAGGTGGTGTGTAATGGCAGGCTATGTGGTAACAAGGCCTGGTGTGTGGGGTAGGGGGCTCGGACATGGGAGAGTTTAGGCCCTAAGATTATTGAACTTGATATTGCGTCCAGAGGGCTGCCGGATCCCCAAGCGGAAAATGAGGTGGCGTTCTTCCAGCTTGTGTTGAGCATTGCTGGAACACTGCAGCAAGCCAGAGGCAGAGATGCTGGCCAGGGAACAGGGTGGTGTGTTGAAGTGGCAGGCACCAGGTAGTCCAGGGTCTTTTCTGCGAGCAGAATGTAGATGTTCTGCGAAGCAGTCAACCAGTCTACGCTTCGTTTCCCCAATGTAGAGGAGACCACATTGTGAGCAGCGAATGCAGTAGACTAGATTCTGGGAAGTGCGGGTGAAGTGTTGCTTCACCTGGAAGGTATGTTTGGGCCCTTGGATACCGGTGAGGGAGGAGGTAAATGGGCAGGTGTTGCACCTTTGCTGGTTGCAGTGGAAGGTGTCGTAGGGCTGTGGGGGGATGTTGGGCATGAAGAAAGAGTGGACCAGGATTTCCTGGAGGGAACAGTCTCTGCTGAAGGTGGACAAGGGAGGGGAGGGAAATATGTCTGGTGGTGGTATCTTGCTGGAGGTGGTGGAACTGGCGTCTGATGATCTTCGGGGTGTGGATGCTGGTGGGATGGTAGGTTAATGTTTGAGGCTCACTTCTGTGTATATTGCAGTGAATTGTTCTTGCTGTTTGTCCCTTAGTATCACTCAAAGTAAGTAAAATAGTTTTATTGTTATTATTTTGAACCAGTGTGATCTTGAGGACACGTTTTTTTCCCACTTTGGTTAACCAATCAAAGGGGTTTAAGTTTTACATTAGTGATGCACTTTGTATTTGGACTTTAATCTGCACCCGGTGATTCAGTTTTTAAAAAATGTGTTCATGGGATATGGGCATTGCTGGCTGGACCAGCATTTATCTCATCCCTAATTGGTTGGGGGGAAGGCAATATTGAGATGCCATCTTAAACCACAGCAGTCCTTCATTCTACGTACACCCACAATACTAATTGGAAGGGTGTCCAGGATTTTGACCCAGTGACAGTGAAGGAGCAGTGATTATAATTCCAAACCAGGATTGTAGGTGGCTTCAAGCAGAACTTCAAGCAGTGTAATTTGGAAACATATCAATCCTTGATTATCTGACAATTTTCATTAACTACCCTTGGTCTTGGGGTACACCTCCACTATGCCAGGTAATGAAGTGATCACTGTGCAAATATTGTTTTCATGAGCACTGAGTATGACAAAACCCATAAGGTGCAAGAGAGTGTTTCTTTTGGTAGAGTATTACTATCGTCTGGGCGTGGGATGGCTTGACTGTTGGTTTGTAGAATGCTGCGAACAGCATGGATTCAGTTCCTGCACTGGCTGAGGCTACTATGAAGGATTCTCCTCACAACCTCTCTCCTCACCTGAGGCATGGTGACCCTCAGGTTTAACCACCACCAGGTCAGCCCTGTCTCTGAGAGAGCAGCACGATGGTCTGCTAGGACTATGGCGACTTTACCTTTTATCTTGCTATCCAACAACACTACTTTGAAAAAGAGCAGGGCAAGTCTTCTGGTGTCCTGACAAATATTTCTTCTTCCGCCAAGAAACATAACTAAACAGAGATTACCTGCTCCTTCACTGATTGCTGTTTGTGGGACCTTGTGATGTGCCAGTTGGCTGCTAACATAAGAACCATGGCAGCTTGATAGGTGCTTGTGATGTCCTGGAGATGTGACATGAGTGAAAGTTGATTATTGCCGTGCAAACGAAGTACTTAGTTCTTCTACTGCATGTTTTTGATCTCGTCTTTTTTGTACGGCTTGTATGGATTGCTTTTTTTTTTGTCAGTGTTTAAATTTGCCCATTCTTGGGTTGGCAAGACTGATGTCTGAATAGGAACTGGAGTTAAGAGAAATCTAATAGAAACCTATAAAATTCTATTTGGAATAGACAGGATAAATGTGCAGGAAAATAGCTCCCAATGACCAGGGGCTCCAAGAGTCAGCATCTTAGAATTCTGGGTAGGCCATTTAGGACTGAGAGGAGGAGAAGTTTATAAACCCAGTGAGTGATGAGCCTGTGGAATTCTCTGCCAGAGAAAGTGGTTGAGGTGAAACATTCCAGGGATGTGGAGGAGAGGATCGGCAAAACGATTCTGGGCAGGAGTGAAAGGAACAAGGTGGTCATTATGGGAGACTTTAACTTCCCCAACATTGACTGGAAATGCTATAACTCTAGTACGTCGGATGGATCAGTTTTTGTCCAATGTGTGCAGGAGGGTTTCCTGACACAGTACGTCGAAAGGCTGACAAGCGGGGAGGCCACACTGGATCTGATACTTGGTAATGAACCAGGCCAGGTGTTTGATTTAGTGGTAGCTGAGCACTTTGGAGAGAGTGACCATAATTCGGTTACGTTTAGTTTACCGATGGAAAGGGATAGGAACATGCCACTGGGCAAGAGTTATAGATGTGGGAAGGGCAATTATAACGCGATTAGGCAAGACTTAGGAGGGATAGAATGGGGTAGCAAAATGCAGGGGATGGGGACAATCGAAATGTGGAGCTGGTTTAAGGAACAGATATTGCGTGTCCTTGATAGGTATGACCCTGTCAGGCAGGGAGGAAGTGATAAGGTAAGGGAACCTTGGTTTACAAAAGAAATTGTATCTCTTGTTAAGCGGAAGAGGGAGGCTTATGTGACACTGAGACGAGATGGTTCAGATGAGGCGATGGAGAGTTACAGATTAGCTGGGAAGGATTTAAAGAGAGAGTTAAGAAGAGCAAGGAGGGGACATGAGCAGTCATTAGCAGGTAGAATTAAGGAGAACCCTAAAGCTTTCTATAGGTATGTGGGGAATAAAAGGATGACTAGGGTAAGAATAGGGCCAGTCAAAGACAGAAGTGGGAAGTTGTGTGTGGACCCTGTGGAGATTGGAGAGGTGCTAAATGAATATTTCTCATCTGTTTTCACTCAGGAAAAGGAGAATATTGTAGAGGAGAAGACTGAGATTCGGGCTATTAGACTTGAAAGGATTGAGGTTAGTAAGGAGGAGGTGTTATCAATCCTAGAAGGTGTGAAGGTAGATAAATCCCCTGGGCCGGATGGGATTTTTCCGAGGATTCTCTGGGAAGCTAGGGAGGAGATGGCGGAGCCTTTGGCCTTGATCTTTGAGTCGTCATTGTCTACAGGTTTAGTACCAGAGGACTGGAGGATTGCAAATGTTGTGCCCTTGTTCAAGAAGGGCAGTAGAGATGACCCAGGTAATTATAGACAAGTGAGCCTTACGTCTGTTGTAGGAAAAGTTTTGGAAAGCATTATAAGAGATAGGATTTATAATCATCTAGCAAGCAACAATTTGATTGGAGATAGTCAACATGGATTCGTCAAGGGCAGGTCGTGTCTCGCAAACCTCATTGAGTTTTTTGAGAAGGTGACCAAGCGTGCGGATGAGGGTAGGGCAGTTGACGTGGTGTACATGGACTTCAGTAAAGCCTTTGATAAGGTTCCACATGGTAGGCTATTGGAGAAAATGCGGAGGCATGGGATTGAGGGAGATTTAGCAGTTTGGATTAGAAACTGGCTTTCTGAAAGAAGGCAACGAGTGGTGGTTGATGGAAAATATTCAGCCTGGAGTCCGGTTACTACTGGTGTGCCCCAAGGATCTGTTTTGGGACCACTGCTGTTTGTCATTTTAATAAATGACTTGGACGCAGGCATAGGTGGATGAGTTAGTAAGTTTGCAGATGACACTAAAGTCAGTGGAGTGGTGGACGGTGTGGAAGAATGTTGCAGGTTGCAGGGAGACTTGGATAAACTGCAGAATTGGGCTGAAAGGTGGCAAATGGAGTTCAATGCAGATAAATGTGAGGTGGTGCACTTTGGGAAGAATAATAGGAAGGCAGAATACTGGGTGAATGGAAAGATTCTTGGTAGTGTGGATGTGCAGAGGGCTCTTGGTGTCCAGGTACCTAGATCCCTGAAAGTTGCCACCCAGGTTGATAGTGCTGTTAGGAAGGCATACGGTGTGTTCGGTTTCATTGGTAGAGGGATTGAGTTCCGGAGCCGTGATGTCATGCTGCAAGTGTACAAAACGCTAGTGCGGCCTCACTTGGAATATTGCGTACCGTTCTGGTTGCCCCATTACAGGAAGGATGTGGAAGCATTGGAAAAGGTGCAGAGGAGATTTACCAGGATGTTGCCTGGTCTGGAGCGAAGGTCTTATGAGGAAAGGCTGAGGGACTTGGGTCTGTTCTCATTCGAGAGAAGACGACTAAGAGGGGATTTAATAGAGACATACAAAATGATCAGAGGATTAGATAGGGTGGACAGTGAGAGTCGTTTTCCCAGGATGATGACGTCGGCTAGTACGAGGGGGCATAGCTGCAAATTGAGGGGTGATAGATTTAAGACAGATGTCAGAGGCAGGTTCTTTACTCAGAGAGTGGTAAGGGCGTGGAATGCCCTGCCTGCAAATGTAGTTAACTCAGCCATATTAGGGGCATTTAAACAGTCCTTGGATAAGCATATGGATGATGATGGGATAGTGTAGGGGGATGGGCTTAGATTAGCTCACAGGTCGGCGCAACATCAAGGGCCAAAGGGCCTGTACTGTGCTGTAATGTTCTATTGTTTTCAAGAAGTTCTGAAGGGATCAGACAATGTGGGGAATAGTATGGTGGCCCAGTAGCTAGCACTGCTGCCTCTCAGCGCCAGCAACCTGGGTTTAATCCCAGCCTTGGGCGACTGTATGTGTGGAGTTTGCACGTTTTCCCCGTATCTGCGTGGGTTTCCTCTGGGTGCTCTGGTTTCCTGCCACAGGCCAAAGATGTGCAAGTGAGGTGGATTGGCCATGGGAAAGACACAGGGTTACAGGTCTGGGCGGGAGGCTCTTTAGAGTGTTGATGCGCACTTCGTGGGCTGAATGGAAAAAAAAATGGGCAGCACGGTGGGTCAGTGGTTAGCTGCACTGCCTCTCAGCACCAGGGATCCGGGTTCCACCCTCGAGTGACTGTCTGTGTGGAGTTTGCACATTCTCCCCGTGTCTGCGTGGGTTTCCTCCGGGTGCTGCGGTTTCCTTCTACAGCCTAAAGATGTGCAGACTAGGTGGATTAACCTTGCTAAATTGCCTGTACTGTCCAGGGATGTGTACGTAAGGTGGGTTATCGGGGGATGGGTCTGGGTGGGATGTCTGAGGATCGGTGTGGACTGGTTGGGCCAAAGGGTCTGTTTCCACACTTTAGGGATTCTCTGATTCTAATGTCTTGATTGCAGAATCCTGCCTGTGTCACTTCTTTCCAGTCCAGTCAGAAGCAGATTAAAATCTTGGAACTCCATAATGGAATGCAATGCCTATTTCTTGTATTTACATAAGCTCCTTTTAATGCAGGAAGGCATTCCAAAGAACCTCACAGCTTAAGAAAACAAATGGATGCTAAGCTAAGCAGGGATGAGGAGGAGAAAGCCAGAAATAAGATCAGAGATTTGGGTTTCAAGGATTTCTTTAAACGAGGTTAGAGATGTGGAGAGACAGGAAGATGGAGTGATTGAGTACTGGTCACCTCTACTGGTGGACTGACATGTGAGAATGAAACGTGAAGAATTGAGAACTTGAGAGAAGTTGCTAATTTGTACCTTGCTTCAGATATCACATCTCCAATAATGAAACTTCTAATTTTTGACAACTCTATAGATTAATTTATGCATGATAAAAATGGTATTAGTTTATTTTCAGCATAACTGGCGATTTAAAAGTCCAAATGCTTTTTTATTTTTGTCTGTCAGTAGGTAGTGAATCTGTGGAATTCTTTACTACAGAGAATTGTAGAGGCTGGGTTGTATTTCTGTTTAATTCCTTTATGGGATGTGGGCGTCATTGGCAAGGTCAGTATTTATTGCCTATTCCTAATTGCACAGAGGGCAGATAAGACTCAACCACATTGCTGTGGGTTTGGAGTCACATGTAGACCAGACCAGATAAGAATGGCACTTTCCCTCCCTAAAGGACATTAGTAAACCAGATGGGTTTTTCCAACAACCGATAACGGTGTCATGGTCATCATTAGGTTTGAACCCTGGTCCCTAGAGCATTACCTGGGTGTCTGGATTAACAGTCCAGTGATAATACCATCAGTTTGGGCAGCATTCTATCTCTTTTTGATGCTGTCTGGCCTGCTGTGTTCCTCCAGCTCCACATTGTGACTCTGACTCCAGCATCTGCAGTTCTTGCTGTCTCCGATAATTCCATTCGGCCTTGCCTCCCTGATGTACTTGTTAATTATATTCAAGGCTGAGATAGATTCTTAATGAACAAGGGAATCAAGGATTATGGGGAAAAAGCAAGAAAGAGGAGTTGAGGATTGTCAGATCAGCTGAGATCTCATTGAATGGTAGAGCAGACTTGATGAACTGAGTGATCTAATTCTACGCCTCCATCTTAAGATCTTTTTGTCAATTGAGCTGACTTCGATTTTGCTTTAAGAATTGGTTTAAAAGATGTACAGGAATTGTTGGCGGTGATTCTCTTACTGTGGTGAACTACTTGGCATGAGATTTCCTGTCATATCTCCACCCACAGCATGTTTTGAGAATTGGAATTTATTCTTGTGTAACATCTTTATTTTGGAACAATTTGGTAGAGTTCTGTTCACAACTCCACTTTAATCAAATATACTAGTTGTTCATTTTATATATTGAGATTAACAAGTACAGTAAAAGTTTTCCTCTCATATTTATAATCAGTAGAGTGTGGTGAGGAAAGAAGAGGAAGTGATTTTTTTTCAGTCTGTGGCCCTTGAAATATTTGAAAAGCCTGGTAGCAGTATTCTGTCTCCACTTCCAGTCATGGAATGATGAATAACATTACTCTAATATTTATTTGTTCCGTGTTACTGAACATTTGCTGAAATATTTTGCATGTGATGTGCAGAGTCTCCAAGGCATTGCTTACTGTGAGCCAAAGAACATACCAAAAATACTGTTTAACTTCCATAACATGTCAAAAAAGAAAGGTCTGTATTTATTTTGTGGCTTACCTAGCAGCAGTACAAAAGTATTTGTGTGCTGCATCTAACATTATTTAGTGCGGTTACCATTATGCATCTGATCCCTTAAAGGGACAACGAAGAATTAGGTTGTTTTTCAGAATGTTTATTGTATATTCATAGATGTCGTTATATTATTGTTATGCATTTGGGGATGTCGAGACCATTTTTAAAAAAAATGTAGGTTTTTTAAAACTTAACCACATTGTAATTTTTTAAATAGAATCCCTGCAGTGTGGAAACAGGCCCTTCAGCCCAACAAGTCCACATCGACCCACAGAGCTTCCCACCCACCTAATCTACGCATCCCCAAACACTATGGGCAATTTAGCACGGTCAGTCCACCTAACCTGCACATGTTTGGACTGTGGGAGGAAACCCACGCGCACACGGGGAGAATGTGTATACTCCACACAGACAGTTGCCCAAGGGTGGAATTGAACCCAGGTCCCTGGCGCTGTGAGGCAACAGTGTTAACCACTGTGCCGCCCAAATCTGTACTGTGAAATGTAGGTAGGGTTAAGTTTGAGAAGATGGTCTTGGAATGGAGATCCTAATCTCCAAATGCTAAAATTATGGATTACTGTACAGCAGTGATCCTTGCACTCCTGTATATTTTAGAAACTTGGACATCTTCCAGCAGGCATCTCAAAACATTGGAGAAGTACTATAAGTGGTGCTTTTGCAAGATCCTTCAAATCTGGTGGCAAGAGTGGTGCTCCAATGGCAGTGCCCACTACCAACCCGATATACCCAGCCATGGGATGGTAATCATGCAAAACAAGATCTGCTGATTGGTACTTGCCTTTCAAATGACTCTCAAAAGAGCTGTCCTACTCAGTCATGGCAGGAGGCTCCATGGGAAACAGGGAAGATGCTTTAGGGATATTCTCAAAACATGCCTGAAGTAATCAAACATCCTCACTGAAGTCTGGGAAACCCTGGCTTGAGATGAACCAAAATAGAGAAGGTTTACTCAGAAAGATACTGAACACACTGAAGGGCTTTGTCAGGAGCACAAGTCGATGAGGTTGAGGTATTGTGGAAAGGACATAAAATTCTAAACACATCATCTGCACCCCATATGGCAGAGTCGTAAATCATGCAGACCATCATCAATCCCGAAGTACCCCAGCAAAAGAAGGTTACGTTTCAAAAGGATGCAGATTTTTGAAATGAATGCACAGGTGGCAGATGAAATGTGATGCAGACAAACACAAAGTCAATCATTTTGGAAAGAAGGACAAGAAGCAATATGCAATATAAGGTACAATTCTAAACAGGGTGTAGAAGCAAAGGGGCCTGGGGTATGTGTGTACAGATCTTAGAAGATGACAGGACAGGATGGGAAACAGGTGATGAAGGGTACTGGATCCTGGCCTTTATAAATATGGGTACACAGTACAAAAGCAAAGTAGTTTTGATAAACTTGCAGAAAACACTGGTTCAACCTCCACTATTGTGTCCAATTCCATGCCCCCCTCTTTTGAAAGGATGTGAAGACAATGGCAAAGATGTAGAAAAGGTTGACAAGAATGGTTCAAAAGATGAGAAACATCAGTTATGTGAATTGATTGGAGCAGTTGCGTCTGATTTTTTCTTAGGGAATAGAAGGCTATGAGGAAATTTGTTTGAGGTCTTTACAAACATGAGGATTGTGGTCAGAATAGATTGAAATATTGGGAAATAAAGGGTACCAATTCAATGTAATTGGCAAGTGAAGAATGGTGAAATGAAATTCTCACTTAGGTTTCGTTTTTATGCTGTAGTCATTCTGTGATTCTGTAACTCAATGCATGTAAAATGCTCTATGTCTAACTCTGAGCATTGAATTTAATTTCAGTGTCCCAACAACATGACTGTAGGAGGCAGTCTCTGCTTGAAAGACTTCTTGATGCTGTTAAGCAGGTAAATAAATTTTCTCTGCATCTTTACAATAATGTTCATTCATAAGCCAGAAAGTACTTTACAGTTTAATAAGATCAGAAAATACTGGAAACACTCAGTTGGTCAGTCAGTATCTCTCGTAAAACACCTGTGTTAATATTTCACAAGAGGAAAAAAGATCAACTCTCAAAGGTGCAGACTGTCTCAAGTTCTAAATTCTGAAATGCTGATTCATTGAAGAGTATACAGAAGGCAATTTGCAATTGAGATTTAGTTGAAACTTAACCAAAATTAGCTTAATTGGTAATCTAGGCATGACTTGCATTCATTCAAAGTGGAAATTCTTGACTAGGTTCCTTAACAAAGTCTACTGATCGGTTTCAACGCTACCTTTCATATGTGTATAAAACAGTAAACTGTTGGATTATTCCCTTAGTGTCATGCAGTTCATTATATTAAAGCTTCCACATTTGCAACCATGAAGACTTTGTCAGAATGCATACTTATATGTAATTTCTAATAAAAGTCCACATTTCACTTTACTTTTTCACAAATATTTTGACTGTTTTTGTTAAAAGAAGCTTATCCAAAAATGTTGGTTGCAGGCTTTTGAAATCTTCTGAATTTTAATTCTCTTTGGAACTGTGTTAAAATCTCCTTCAGTTGTAATTTGGAGAAGTACTTTTTAGTGACTTAGTTCATCGTTACTGTGCAATAAGTAATTCTCGTATTGGAGAAGAATTAGAGTATTTTCACTTGCTCATAGAAAAAGTCGTTTTCAAGTACTTCTGAAATATCACTTTAAGATAGAAAATGATTTTTTTTTAATAAATGTCCAAGACTGTTTTTCTTTTATGAACTTCGTATTTTCCGCCAAGTGCCACATTCATTAGAGTGACTAAAATAGAGCATATTTATTGCTAAATCAACTTGCACACATTTAGAAAACATTTTGATTTAGTACTATTTGTATACACATACAAAAATAATTTGCTAACTAAATTATTGGGTCACTTGCTCTTGTGAGAGCATAAATAACATTTTTATGCTTCTTTCACAGAGTGCTGTTCATAGAATGTTGGATTTTTGAAATTCTTTTGTGTTTGTAAAAGAATTAGGTTCAAATCCCATTTAGATTGTAATGTGAATCCTGATTTTATTCATTTCATCTGCTTAAAACTTTTGGAGTAGTAGTGTTTCAAAGGATTACTTTGAATCACTCATATTGTGACAAATTGATCTTTATTATATGGTGAAATAGCAAAACAATTCTGATCATCTCAGATGCTGTTAATATAATCGAAGGATGTTTTGTGACTTAGTGGGTAGCGTCTCTATCTCCTAGCTAGGAGAATGTTCAAGTTGATGGATGGTTGCCAATCGAAGGGGACTGTTTCATCTTGAATGGTGTTCACTGTTGAGTGTTGTTGGAGCCAACCTCCTCCAGGCAAGTGAAGAGTATTCTTTCACACTGCTGACTTGTGCCTTGCAGATAATGAATGGGTTTGGGAAACTGGGAGATGAGTTACTCAGTTCAGAATTTCCAGCCACTTAGCTGCGCTCATAACTGTGGTATTTATATGGCTGATTCAGTTCAGTTTCTGGTCAGTGGTAACTGCTAGACTGTTTGTTTATAGTGGGGAATTCAGCAGTTGTAATGTCAGTGAATGTCAAGGGCCTGTTGATAGATTTTGTCTTGTTGAAGATGATTATATGGCATGAATCTTACTTGCCACTTCTCAGCTAAAGTTTGAATGTTACCCATGTCTTCCTGCATGTTGACACAGTGTCTGAGGAGTCATAAATGTGACTGAATGTTGTGCAATCCTCTGTGAGCGTCCTAACTTGTAATCTAATGAAGGGAGGAAGATCAGTGATGCAACAGCTGGAGTGGTTGGACTTTGGGTACTACCTTCAGGAACTGCTACAGCAATGTCCTGGAACTGAGATGATTGGCCTCCACAAACCACAAACATCTTCCTTTGTGTTAAGTGTGATTCTAACCATTGCAGAGTTTTACCCCTGGTTCCCACTGCCTGCAATTTTGCCAGGGCTTTTTGATGCCACAGCTGGTCAACTGCTACCTTAATGTTAAGGGCAGAACTCCCATGTCCCCTTCTTAAATTTAGCTCTTTGTTCATATTCATACCAAAGCTTTAATGAGACATGGAGCCATGTTCCTGGTGGAACCCAAACACTCAATTGTTGTTTTAGTGTATAATTGCTGCCTTTTTTTTGCTCACACCAGCATTTATTGTCCATCACCAGTTGTCCTTGGAAAAGATGATGGTGAACTGCCTTCTTGCATTGCTGCAGGTACCCCTGCAGTCCTGTTAGAAAAGGTGTTGCAAGGTTAGTAACCAGTGACTGTGAAGGAACAGCAATAAAATTCCAAATCAGGATGGCATGTGCCTTGGAAGGAAGCTTGCAGGTGATGGTGTTCCCATGCGGCACATGCCCTCATCCTTCTTGGTGGCAGATGTCACAGATTTGGAAGGTGCTGTCAAAGGAGCCTTGGTGAGTTGTTCGGTACATCTCATAGATAAAAGACACTGCTGCCGCCGTGAATTGGGGTGGAGTGAGTGAATGGCCAGTGTGTCTATGCGAAGGCAGTCAAGAGGGCTACTTAGTCTTGAGTATTGTTGGAGCAGGTCTCATCCAAGCAAGTGGTGAGCATGCTGTCACACTTCTGAAGTTCTGACTTGTGCCTTGTCGCTGGTTGATAGGCTTTGAGGAGTCAAGAAGTGAGTTAAATGCCAAGAATTCCTTGCCTTTTACCTGCCCTTGTAATTGTGATCACAGTGACTATTGCTTTGCTCATTATGGTACTGTGCTCAATTACTGTAAACTTTTTTTGATGTGCTGAATTTTATGATCACTAATGTTATATTTTGCGTGGTTTCAGTTAGTCTTTGCACAAATTGAAGAATATGCCTAGAATTGTTTTGAAAAGACCTTAAATGATGATAAGTTATTTGTGGAGACCCTCCTATTTCACCCGAATTAACTTTGGTATTGTTCCTAAACCACCTGATCTGTTAACATTGTTTATTGGTGCATTGCTTCAACTTCAGAACAATTTCTTCTGCCACATCACTCCCTCACTGTTGTTTCCGAGGTGACCACAGAAAATCTCAGTTTCAAACCTGGTATTGTAATACAAGGCTGTCAGCCCTCCAAATATGATTATAGACTGAGATAACAGCTTGATCATGCTTTTCCATTTTTGTTACACAAAATCTATCTGCATTGAGAGATGTTTTTTCTCTCTTTGCTCCTAGCCGTTGATTCTGCTTCCATTCTTTATTATTTAAATATGCAGTCTCCAATTCCTGGGAGGTTTGGATGATTGGCCACATGTTGAAGTATAGTAATAAGTCTGTTTTTTTTTAGGGGCACTTACTGGATAATTTCTCTCATTGTGTATTCATTGCAATGGTAGAATGTGATGCATAAAGTTGTCGAGTCAGTTTAAGGATATGATTTGGCTGAATGCTATAGTACTAAAACCAACCTTTCAGATATTGAGACAATTGAATGGCAATTAATTGGCACTATTGTATCATAGGCTTCTTAGAAGTAAAAAATCTTCTGCTTTGATTACATGAAGCTCTTCTCTACATTTATAATTCGTCATCTTCCCTTTTTCAAACATAGTGCCAAATTCGCTTTGGAGGAAGAAAAGAAATTGCATCAGACACTGACAGTCGGTAAGAGAAACACTACTTTCTTCTTGACTTAGTGATTATTTATCTCTTGGTTTGTACGATATATTGCCGACATTTCTGTCTTCCTTGTAGCTTTGCAGAATTTACTTGTTCTATTTATTAGTATTGAAGAAGTATATTTTCAGTGGTAGACAGTACTTTTAAAACTTGTTTGTAATTTGTTATATAGACTTCAAGCCACTTTCCCAACTGGGTCTTGGCTATGAGCCCAAAGATCATGAGTTCAAGCCATGCTTGAGTTGAGTGTGTGATCTAGATTTAGTTCACTACTTGTTATATTCTTGGAGATATCTTTTACATAAGACATTGGAGTGAGGGCCTAACTGTCCTATCAATGGACTTGCTATTACAGTATTTAAAAAGAAGCATCGGCACCCTCCCAGTGTCCTCCCCAATGTTTATCCTTCAACTCAACATCTGGCGATTAATTACGCAACAGTATGTGGAAGACCTTGGTACACACAATTTGTAAGATTGTGAAAGGCGCTGTATAAATTCAAGTTTTTTTTTCTTTCCTTGTTATATTAATTTTAGCTCTGACCTATTTCTGTATGTGATAAAGCACTTCATTTGTTGTGGATTGATGTTTTTGCAATTTCTCAATTTCACCTGTCCGTATGAATTTTAGAAATCAGGTCAGCCTTTAAACTAGACTGAAATCAATCCATCTTGCAATCCTCCTTGACATGGAACTGCCCAAAATACAAACCCAAAACCTGATTGTATGGAGCTGGAGGAACACAGCAGGCCAGGCAGCATCAGAGGAGCAGGAAAGTTAACATTTTGGGTCAGGGTCCTTTCTCAGAAAATCTGAAAAATGGCCCTGACCCGAATTGTCAACTTTCCTGCTCCTCTGCTGCCTGGCCTGTTGTGTTCCTCTGGCTCCAGCATCTGCAGTTCTTGCTAACCCCAAAACCTGATGTTGTGTTTGTTTGTCAGCCTCCTTTTGCTGGGTGATTGTTAGATTTGAATATGTTTCACAATTTTGAATTTCTCAGAGGAGACCCCATTTTGAAAAATTGTGCAGCATGGTCCATTTAGTGCCCTATGATAAGCATGGTTCTTAAAAACCAGTGAAGATTAAACTACTTTGCAGAATTGCAACAAAACAGAACTTTGATCAATGCTTTTGAGTTGGGAGCTTAGGTATAAATTTGACCGGAAAAGGCTCAACAAACTGACTTGTATTTGTATTACCACACTTGTAGATAGAGTTGACGCAGTCTGTCGGATTGTTGGGACATCTGTGTTCATGAGAAAAAAGGGGCATTCTAGAGTTAATTGTAACTATTGCATGGCTATTTTCAGGAAAATAACATTGTTTTTTTTTTGTTGCTTTCTCCAGAAAGTACAGTGACATACTTTATGAAACTGCATGCATTTTGACTGCACAGTGGTTGAGAAATCAAACATTGGAACATTTAGATTTTTCAGTATGTACTTACACTGGAAGTATGTAGTTACAGATTGAATGAGTTAATTTATTGCTTAGGCCTGTGTATGGAGGCTGAGGGTAAGGCAAAAGAATCACTGGCTATCTTGCTGTGTCAGAAGCTAAAGACCAACCAAGAGTGTTTTGATCACAAAGTAAAATTATTTTGTAAGGAACAAACACAAAATTTAACGTTCTAATAACTGGAACAATTCTTATTTGATTTAAAACTTTTTAGTGATGCAGGCTACGCTATTGTAGTTTCAAAATTCAATTTATAATTACACTTCATCAGAAAACAATTTTCTGATGTGTTTGTGCATTTCTTTAATGTAAAGCATTAAAATGTCCATAGTGCTAGAACAGTGCAACTAGTTGTAAGCCTGACTATAATTGTTTTTTAAGTACATTCAGACATCTTAGACTAAAGTTAGGGAAGGTTGTTTGGGGCACCATAATTTAAAATAATATAAATTAACAGTTTTTGCATGCTGCATGAATGTCCCTTTTATAATGAACACAGATTGTCCCACCTATCTGATAAACTGTGCTAATTCTATCTACAAGTGTGGTAACGCAAATACAAGCCAATTTGGTGAGTCTTTTTTTGGTCAAACCTTATTCCACCTCAACAACCCTGATCAAAGCTTTGTTTTGTTATAGTTCTGCAAAGTAGCCTTCTTTATCCTGGTTTTTAGGAATCATACTTATCAGAGAGCACTAAATGGATGGTCTTATGCAATTTATTTCGTGCCTGAATTTTATGTTTGAATCGCAATGTGTTATTTACTCACTCCTCAAATTTGAGCTCATTGTTTGAATACTTTCTAAACCAAATGTCTTGATGTTTTTAGTAACATAGAATAGACAGGTTAGCACAGGAACAAGCCCTTCAGCCCATTATGTCTGTGCCAACATGTTCCCTGCTGTTTCTCAAAGAATGACATTTCTCGCAAATTACTTTTACATCTCAAGTTTCAGCTGGTGTCGTCTTCAACAAAAATGGAGCTTTTAAAGGTTTTGCCTCTAAACAAATTATTTTTTCATACATTTCACTTTTTCTATTAACAGGGTTATCTGCCTGTGTGCTCAGTTTGAGACTGTGTTACAACATGGTTTACGGAGAAGCAGAGGATTAGCTCTTACGGCAGCTGCTATCAAACAGGCAGCAGGATTTGCCAATAAAACTGAAACAGGTAATTGGATAAAATCTACCAGCAGCCTTCCATTTTTAATTTAAATGTTTTCGCAATTGAATTGCTGCAGCCTTTGGGCTATGTAAACATAATTTTTTAAATGCTTAAATATGATATTATTAGAAATTTTGAACAAATATCTGCTTTAATAGTTCTGAAATTATTTTGTGTCTAAGCTAGAATTGCTAAAATTAGATTTCTTCATAAAGGTACAAATGTGGTAAGGTCCAAATTGTTCTTGTTTACAGATTTGCAGGGAGCCAATAAGTTAGTTCTCAACACATGGCTGTAAGCCCCATCCGGTTCTTTAGTAGCTTGATTGTAGCTCTTTGACCTTTAGGTAGAGTTTCATTTGAGACACTTCTCTGAGCAGGTACAGTCATGTGTGTTGAACACAAGTATCCTCTGACTTGTAAGTGGCAAGCACAGTTTTAACGAATCGGGATACTGGAGTGAGGACAAGGACAGTCAGAAGAGATCAGCTGACAGCTTGATGAATTCCACTTAAACAAACTAAAGATGGCTAAAGTGTTGAGTGAAGGCACCAAGCTGATTTTCATTGTCATCTCATTGCTTTTAATGAATTTTAATGTTTCTGACTTGACATTATAGGTATTTGTGAAATGCTGATTGGAGAGCTTAAGCTCATCCTATATGTGGACTTAGATCTAGGTTGTGTCACGTCATTAAAATAATTGGGTTTACTTGTTTTCTTTGATTTTTAACTTAGTTCATAATGTGTACACCAATATGGAAGAGTGGCAGTGAAAACATATTACTGTTTTGTTTCATGAATTCATTCCAGGGATGGTAATGGTGGTGTCTGGGACATTGTTTGTAAGGTATGATTTTGTGAGTATGACTATGTCAGGCTGTTGCTTGACTAGTCTGTGAGATAGCTCTTCTAATTTTGGCACTTACCCCCAGATGTTAGTGAGGAGCACTTTGCATGGTCGACAGGGCTGTTTCTGCCATAGCCTTTTCTGGTGCCGAGATCGATGCCAGGTGATCCATCCAGTTTCATTTCTTTAAACAGTGACTCCTAGTTCTGCAAAAATCCTTTCTATATCCAGACCGTCAAGAGCTTTCAAGTTCTTGATTGTTCAGTCAAGTCACCTGTCACTCTTTTAAGTTGTACCGAATACAAGCCCAGCTTGTCCTCATAAAATAACATCACAGTTCCAGATATTAGTCTAATAAACCTTTTCTGAACTGCCCCCAATGCATTTACTTCATTAAATAAGGATACCAGTAGTGTATGTAGTACTCCTGATGGGGTCTTACCAATGCCCTGTGTAACTGAAGTATAAACTTCTCATTTTGTGATACTTGGACCTGCACACCAACTGTTCATGAAATAGGACATTGGCTCATTGAGATTTCTATGCATCTCCGAGCTCTGCAATCTCTCACCATTTAGATAATGTATTTTTTAGTTCTTCTTGTGAAAATAGCAAGTTGTACAATTGCCACATTGTACTCCATTTGCCAGACCTTTGCCCACATATTTAACCAATATATCTCTTGGTGGCCTTTTTATCTCCTTTTCACAAATTATTTTCATACCTATTTTTGTCATCAGCAAATTTAGCAACAATTCCTTAAGTCCCTACCTGCAAGTTATTTGAACAAATTGTGAAAGGTTGAGGTCCCAGCACTGATTCCCATGCTACACTGCTCATTACATCTTCCTTGTCAGAAATGACCCATTTATGCCCAGTCTCTGTTTCTTGTTAACTCGCCAATTTTCTATTCATGCCACAGTATTACCCCATTCATGACAAGCTTCCATTTTCCCCAATAACTTTGGAGAGGGCATCTTATAAAATGCCATCTGGAAATCTAAGTGCAGCCCATCCAAGGGGATTCACACCATTTTTACTTGTTCAAAGAACACGAGTAAAATGGTTGGTGTGATTTCCCTTGAAGAAAAGCACAGCAAAGCACGCAAAAGCGTGTTGACTTCACCTGATTGTCTTTAACTTTTCAAAGTCTTTAATAGTAACTTCTAACATTTTCCCTATGACAGGTAATAAGCTTACAATTCAGTGGTTTCCTGCTTTCTGTCTTGCTCTCTTTTTGAACAAAGCAGTGACATTTCCATTAGATTGGAAAATAGTAGCCTTCCCTAAATCTGGGAAATGTTGGAAAATTAAAACAAACACAACGACTATCTCACCAGCCAGAGGATGAAGTCCATCAGGACTTAAGTGTGTCACTTTTTACCTTAACTCTAACTCGCAGCCAGTTTTCTATCCAGGATTAGGAACTATTTTCACTAACAAGTGATGCAACTTTAAACCGCAATATTTTGTAAATAAAGCTTATAAAAAAGCAGTACTTCTCCCAAAGATAATACAGTTAAAAGTATTACACAACATTTTTCCTGAGTTCTCAAAATGGTTTTCTTTGATTTTAAAGATTTCAGATTGAAAAGGCCTTCTATTAGACTCTGGTCATCTTATTCAGTGTTGCTTAAAACTCCCTTTGACTACTGCTGACAAAACCTTTTACTTGGAAATTATTGACCTGTGTAAAGATTGATGTCAATGCCAAAAAAATGAAGGGAATGCTTATGTTTTGGACAGAAGTGCTACTTCAGTAGCACCCAAATAGTAAGGCCATTGTCTGTAGTCTGATTTTTGATGTTCACTTCCTTGTATATGGGAATTTTTTCTGTCTTATTTACAATTGTAAATATGATTTGACTGATGCATGTATTTAAGAGTTCTTAAAGCACAATTGGGTACAAAGTGGATTTCCAGAAATTAATTAGAAATAAAGTTTGTTCAAAGTTTCATTGATTCGTGTGGTTTATTGCACCAGGTACGTTTTAGTTGTTAAAATGAGGAGCGGTATTGACATTACCCCCTCAAACCTGATCTGCTATTCAGTTATGTCGTTGGTGGTCTTTGACCTAACTTTGTGTATTTGCCTTTGCTCATATCCTTAATATCTTTGGATAATAATCTGTCAATCTCAATTTTAAAGTTAAAGAATAATCAGCATCTGCCTTATGCAGGAGGCAGTACCACACTTTTATCACCTGTTATGAAATGCCTGGCTCCAATTCGTACGCTATGTCCCTTAATAATAACTTGACAATAATTGGGAATAATTTCTTTCTTATCCCAGTTATAAAACCATAGAAATCACAAAACCATACAGTACTGAAGAGTCCATTCGGCCGATCGATCTGCACTGCCAAAAATATACCCTTTCTTAGGCTGGGCCCACTTTCCTGTATTAGGCCCATGGCCATGAATATCATGACACTTACTTCAGGTGCTCATCCAAGTACTTTTTAAGGGCTGTGAGGTTTCCCACTTTAAATACCCTCCCAGGCAGACACCCACTATCTACTGGATGAGAGAGGTTTTCTTTAAGCCACCTGCCTATCACTTCAAAATTGTGCCCCCTTGTCGTTGACCCTTCAATTAAGGAGGAACAACTGCTTTCTATTCACCCTGTCTATGCTCCTCAATCTTATGCACCTAGTCAAGTCCCCCCTTGGCCTTCTGTTCTCTAAAGAAAAAACCTGAGCTTATCCAGCCTCTCTTTATACCTGAAATGCTTTATACCTGAAATCCGAGGCAATACTGGTGAATCTCTAATGTACTCTCTGCAGTGCAATCACATCCTTCCCATAATGTGGAGACCAGTACTGCATACAGCACTCCACCTGTGACCTAATCAAAGGCCTGTATAGCTCCAACATAACTGCCTTGTTCTTATAATCTGTGCCAAAACTGATAAAAGGCAAACATCCCTTGGGCTTTCTTAACTACCCTATCAACCTGTCCTGCTGCCTTGGATCTGTGGACAAGCTCCCCAAGATCCCTCTGTTCCTCATGTCCTGCCATTCATTGAGTACTCCATTATCTCGTTCTTCCTTTCAAAGTACATCATTTCACATT
Source organism: Ginglymostoma cirratum (assembly GCA_024137785.1). Taxonomy (NCBI): domain Eukaryota; kingdom Metazoa; phylum Chordata; class Chondrichthyes; order Orectolobiformes; family Ginglymostomatidae; genus Ginglymostoma; species Ginglymostoma cirratum. Next base: position 4,296,393 of record JAHRHZ010000023.1, read on the forward strand.
TATCGGGGTTAAATTTCCATCTGCCACTGATCTGCCTGTTTGACCAATTGGTTTGTATCCTTCTTTAACCTAACACCTTCCTCATCACAATTAACAGTCCAGCTAGTATTTGTCATCCACAAATTTGGCTATCACCACCACATTTTCATTTACATCGTTTATGAATACCACAAATTGTAAGTGACCTGGGTAACCCACTGATCCTTATGGTGCACCACCAAACTGGGTTCCAGTAACACAACAGCTTTCTAAAACCACCGTCTGTCTCCCCTCAATGAGCCAATTTTGGATCCAACTTGCCAAGTTCCCCTAGATACCGTGAGCTTAACCTTCTTTATCAGTTTCCCACTTGGGACCTTGTCAGAGGCTTTGATGAAATTCAAAAATCTACATCAACTGTCTATCTTCTTCAATGTACTTAGGCAGCTCGTCAAAATTCCACCAGATTTGTCGGGCTTGACCTAGCTCTGACAAAGCCATGCTGACTATCCCTGGCCAAACCTTGCCCCCCGAAAAAGATTAATTTTCTTCTTCACGATTCTGTCCATTAATTTCTCGATCACTCATGTTAATCTTACTGGTCTGTTGTTCCCTGATCTATCTTTAAACCCTCCTGGTCTTTCAGTTCTGTAGCTCCTCCCCTGTGGCTAGAGATGGTTTTAAACGTTTGGGTCAGGGCCTATGTAATTTCGTTCCATATTTCCCAGCAGCCTGGGATATATTTCATCCAGACCTGGCGATTTGTCCACTTCTAAATCCACCAATGGCTCCTCACTTCTTATATATAAATTTACTGAAGAACTTCATAGTCCATGCTTCCTTTTGTACCTGTAATATGTTTCTTTTTGATCCAGTCCTGAATATTCCTAGACCTTTCGGGTTCTCTGGCTTGTTAGTCCTACATTGCACGCAATAGGGAACATGTTACGTCTGTGCTCCTCCCAGTACCTTTGTGAATGCTTCCCACTGTTTTGCTGTTTATTTCCCTCTCAAGTAGCTGTTCTCAGTCTGTTTTGGCCAGGTCTTGACTTTTTTATTTAAAAAAAAAAAGACCAAAAGAACTGCAGATGCTGTAAATCAAAAACAATGACCGAAATTGCTGGAAAAGTTCAGCAGGTCTGGCAACAACTTTGTATACAAAATTGTGAGGGGTAGAGGTAGAGTAGACAGGAGGAACCTGATTTCCTTGACAGAGTGTCCAAAAACCAGGGGCCATAGATTCAAGCTAAGTGGCAGAAGAATTAGAGGGAATGTGAGGAAAAACATTTTAAGTAAAGGGTGGTGGGTGTCTGGAATTGGCTGTCTGAGTGGCGGTTGAGACAGAGTCCCTAAACTCGTTCAAAAATTCCCTGGATCTGCACCATAAGTGCTGTAAACTGCAGGGCTACGGACTGTGTGCAGGAAGATGAGATTAGAAAGAGCAGCTGAGTGTCTTTGGGTCAGCATGGATGAGGTGGGCCAGATAGCTGCCTCCTATACTGTATCATTTGTATGCTTCTAAAGTTAAAATGTATTGTGTTCTGGTAGCTATCACTAAAATGCTCCAGTATTGTTACATTAGACAACTCCGGCTTCAGTCCACAGATTTAGGTCCAACACTGCACCATCCCTATGTAGGATATAAAAAAACTCTCCTGCATACATTTGAAGAAATCTGACTCCTCGACACCCATTATACTATGATTATCTAAGTTAATATTGGGGTGGTTGAAACTCCTCCAATAATTACCCTATTACAGAGGTACTTGAAGCCCCCCTAATATAATTACCTTATTATTTTTGCATTCCTTCATGAATTGACTAAGATCAAGTCAACTTAGCAGTGCTTAAGTCTTTCTGAAAAAAGATTAACTTTGGCTTGTACTGCAAGCTGAAAAGTTGACAAAGTCTGGCAGATTGCGTAAAACATCATTCCCCTTGCAATAAAGGATGAATTAGTTGTACAAATAGATATAAATGGGGTATGATATAGTTGCGATTACAGAGATGTAGCTGCAGGGTAGCTAGGGGTGGGAACTGAATATCGGGGTATTCAGTTTGTAATAATACAGACAGGAGGTGAGATAGCATTGCTGGTTTAAAAAGGACATTAACACACTAGTGAGAAAAGGTACTAGCGCTCATGAGGTTTGTATGGTTTGAGATCTGTATGGGTAAAGCTTAGAAACACCATGGGGTAGAAAATGATGATTCGGGGTTACATATAAATCCCCAAACTGTGGTGGTGATGTTCGGGAAGACATTAACAGGAAATTAGAGATGTAAGCCACAAAGATACAGCTGGAATTATGGGCAACTGTAATCTGCGCATAGACTGGGAAAATCAAACCAGTAACACTGCTGTAGAGAAGAAATTCATGGAGTGTGTATGAGATAATTTTCTGCATCAAAATGTTGAGGAACCAACTGCAGAGCAGGCTATCCTAGACTTGGTATTTTGGAGCGAGAAAGAAGTAATTGGAAATAGAGATAACAAGGTGTAGAGCTGGATGAACACAGCAGGCCAAGCA
>JAHRHZ010000023.1:4299302-4338541 GCA_024137785.1 Ginglymostoma cirratum
GGGTCTAGGCCCTAAACATCAGCTTTCCTGCTCCTCTGATGCTGCTTGGCCTGCTGTGTTCATCCAGCTCTACACCTTGTTATCTCAGATTCTCCAGCATCTGCAGCTCCTACTATCTCTAATTGGAAATACAGCTGCGCAAGGTCCCTTGGGGAAGAGTGACTAGATTGCATGGAGGAACTGCAACCATTGTTAATTTTTGTCTGCTACAAAAATAAGATGGGAAAGGTGGTCCAACCATGACCAACAAGGGAATTGGGTTGCAGTATTAGATCCAAGGAAGGGGGCAGACAACTTGGCTGAAAAATGCAACAGATATGAGAAAATGTGGCAGACCTGAGTGTTGGGATTAATTTCGATTTCAACAAAGTAGGGTAAAGGGATGATTATGAGGGGGAAAAAAATAGCCCAACAGTAAACTCACAGGCAGTATGCAAACTGATTGTAAAAGCTTTCATGGGTATGTGAAGGAAAAAAAAAATAGATCAAGACAAATGTATGTCTCTCAGAATCCGAAACAGGGGAATTTATAGTGCAGAACAAGAAGATGGTAGACCAATTCAACATGTATTTTGGTTCTGCCTTCACAGAGGGCACAACCCACATGCCTAAAATGTTAGTGAACGCAGTGTCTCGTGAGAGGGAGGAACTGAAGGAAATCAGTATTATAACGGAAATGGTGTTGGGGATATTGATGGCATTAATGGTTAATAAATACCCAATAATCTACATCCCAGAGTACTTGAGGAAGTGGCCCTCGAAATAATATATACATTTGTGGTCACCTTTCAAGATTCTGTAGATGCTGGAACAGTTCCCATGAATTGGAAGGTAGCTACTGTAACGCCATTACTTTGAAACAAAGGAGGTAAAGAGAAAACAGAAATTATACACTGGTTATCCTGACATTGGTAGTAGAGAAAATGCTGAAGTCCATTTAAAAAATTTAATAGTTGAGCATTTGAATAACAGCGATGGGATTGGACAGAGTCAATGTGAATTTATCAATAAGAAATCATGCTCATGACTTTATGGAAATTTTTCAAGAATGTAACTCAGAGTTGATGAAGTGGAGCCAGTAGATGTAGTTTACTTGGACTTTTCGAAGGCTTTTGATAAGAGATTAGCACGTAAAATTAAAGCGCATGTAATTTTGGGGTACCGTGTTGACATGGATAAAGACTTGGATGGCAGACAGAAAAGTGTAGAAATAAACAGGTCATTTTCCATTTTGCAGCCAGTGACGAGTGGAGTATTGTATGGATCAGGGACTCCAGCTGTCGACACTACATATGTTGATGATTTAGTTGAGGAAATAAATGTAATATCTCCAATTTTAGAAATGATACAAAGCTGGGTGGGAGGATTAACTCTGAGGAAGATGCCGAAATGCTTCAATGTGATTTGGGCAAGTTGAGTGAGGGGGAAAATGCATGGCGGATGAAATATAATGTGGGTAAATGTGAGGTTATCCACTTTGGTAGCAAAAACAGAAAGGTAAATTATTATCTAAATGGCAATAGATTAGGAAAGGGAAGATGCAGCAAAACCTGGGTGTCATTGTGCACCAGTTGCTAAAAGTAAATTTGCAGGTACAGCTGGTGGTGAAGAAGGAAAATAGTACGGTAGCTTTCCTAGCGAGAGGATTTGAGTACAGAATCACGGATGTCTTGCTGCAATTGTACAGGGTCTTAGTGAGACCATGTCTGGAGTATTGTGTGCAGTTTTAAGCACTTTATCTGAGGAAAAATGTTCTGGCTATGGAAGGAGTGCTTCCAATGAAGATTTTCCTTGTTGGTGTCTGGGATGGCAGGACTGAAGTACGAATAGAGACTGGTTCAGTTAGATCTATATTCACAGGGGTATAGAAGAATGGGGATTTCATAGAAATCTGTAAAATTCTAAGAACATTCTTGATGACTGGGGAGTCCAGGACTAGGAGTCACAATCTAAGGTTAAGAGAGTAGAACTGAGCTGATTTAGAAATTTGAAATAATAGGTACTGCAGATGCTGGAGAATCCGAGATAACAAGGTGTGGAGCTGGATGAACACAGCAGGCCAAGCAGCATCATAGGAGCAGGAAAGCTTAACGTTTCGGGTCAAGGGGGCGGGATCAGGTTAGTAGGTAGGAGATGGGGGTGCGGCTTGAAGTGGAAGGAGGGGATAGGTGAGAGGAAGAATAGGTTAGGGAGACGGGGACGAGCTGGACTGGTTTTGGGATGCGGTAGGGCGAGGGGAGATTTTGAAGCTTGTGAAATCCACATTGATACCATTGGGCTGCAGGGTTCCCAGGCTGAATATGATTTGCTGTTCCTGCAACCTTCGGGTGGCATCATTGTGGTATTGCAGGAGGCCCAGGATGGACATGTCGTCTGAGGAACGGGAGGGGGAGTTGAAATTGTTCGCGACTGGGAGGTGCAGTTGTTTGTTGCGAACTGAGCACAGGTGTTCTGCAAAGCGGTCCCCAAGCCTCAGCTTGGTTTCCCCGATGTAGAGGAGGCCACAATGGGTACAGCGGATGCAGTATACCACATTGGCAGATGTGCAGGTGAACATCTGCTTGATGTGGAAAGTCGTCTTGGGCCTGGGATTGGGGTGAGGGAGGAGGTGTGGGGGCAGGTGTAGCACTTCCTGCGGTTGCAGGGAAGAGTGCTGGGTGTGGTGGGGCTGGAGGGGAGTGTGGAGCGGACAAGGGAGTCACGGAGAGAGTGGTCCCTCCGGAAAGCAGACAAGGGTGGGGAGGGAAAAATGTCTTTGATGGTGGGGTCGGATTGTAGATGGTGGAAGTGTCGGAGGATGATGCGTTGGATCCGGAGGTTGGTGGGATGGTACGTGAGGACGAGGGGGATTTTTTTTGGTTGTTATTGCAGGGACGGGGTGTGAGGGATGAGTTGTGGGAAATGCGGGAGACACGATCGAGGGCGTTCTCGACCACTGCGGGGGAGGGGAAGTTGCGGTCCTCGAAGAATGAGGACATCTGAGGTGTACGGGAGTGGAATGCCTCATCCTGGGAGCTGATGCGGCGGAGGCCATGGAATTAGGAATAAGGGATGGCATTTTTGCAGGAAGGTGGGTGGGAGGTGGTGTATTCTAGGTAGCTGTGGGAGTCGGTGGGCTTGAAATGGACATCGGTTTCTAGGTGGTTACCTGAGATGGAGACAGAGAGGTCCAGGAAGGAGAGAGAGGTGTTAGAGATGGGTCCAGGTGAACTTCAGGTTGGGGTGGAAGGTGTTGGTGAAGTGGATGAACTGGATGAACCAGCCCAGCTCGTCCCCACCTCCCTAACCTGTTCTTCCTCTCACCTGTCCCCTCCTCCCTCCTCAAGCTGCACCCCCATCTCCTACCAACTAACCTCATCCCACCCCCTTGACCTGTCCGTCCTCCCTGGACTGACCTATCTCCTGCCTACAGCTTTACAGGCTCCGTCCCTGCGTCTTTGACTTGTCTGTCTCCTCTGCACCTATCCTCTCCTCTATCCATCTTCTATCCGCCTCCCCCTCTCTCCCTATTTATTTCAGAACCCTCTTGCCCTCCCCCATTTCTGATGAAGGGTCTAGGCCCGAAACGTTAAGCTTTCCTGCTCCTATGATGCTGCTTGGCCTGCTGTGTTCATCCAGCTCCACAACCTGATTTAGAAATTTCTTCACTTGGAGAGTGATAATCCACTGGAAGTCTGAGCCACAGAAAGCAGTTGAGCCCAAAACTACTTTCAAGGAGGTGTTAGAGTTCTTCAGGCTAAATGGATTAAAAGGGGAGAACACAGGAACAGGGGACTGAGTTGGATGATCAGCCATGACCATATTGAATCGCGGTGCAGGCTCCGCTGATGGGCCTACTCCTGCTCCTATATTCTAATTGGACAACGTTTGCTGGATAATCCTGACTTTGCAAAAGATAATGCTAACTAATTCAGGATTGTTAGTTAAGATGGCAGTGTTGTACCCTTGCATCAACAATGTGTAGACCCCTGTTCTTTGCAGACAGAGAGAACATGTACATACAATGCACCTGTTTCAGTACCATGACCCATCAGAAGCGGTTTAAAATTTCTACAAAGTTTGATAGTTTATGGTCAGTCATTGTTAACTGGTGCATTCTCCATGGCAATGCCTCTACCATTGAGAGACCTCTTGCCAACCATTCAGCACTCTACTCTCGTGGAGTATAACGGTTGTTTCACCATTACATTGGTTTCTTCGCAGATTGTTCAGATGAGCGTGAGAGGAAAATCTTCAAGAAACTGCAGTTTTTAAAAACGTAATATTGAAATGCTGAAGCATTCCATAACAATTCAAATTATGAATTGCTTCAGCATATAAGTAGGATCTCAGAATTGTTATGAAGAAGGAAGTCATTTCACCCGTCATGCCTGCACGGGTTCTATTACCTCATGTCAATCTTCTGCCTTTTCCCCATTTCCCTGCACATGATTTCTATCCAAGAAATCATTCAGTTCCATATTGAATGCCTCAATTGAACCTGCCTCCTCCATATTTCCAGGCAATACGTTTCCATACCCTAACGGTGGTTCATTGGTTAGGAGTGCTGCCTCACAGCGCCAGCAACCCAGGTTTGATTCCACTCTTGGGCGACTGTCTGTGTGGAGTTTGCACGTTCTCCCCATGTCTGCGTGGGTTTCCTCTGGGTGCTTCGGTTTCCTCCCACAGACCAAAGATGTGCAGGTTAGGTGGATTGGCCATGCTAAATTGCCCATAGTGTTCAGGGATTTGTAGATGCTATCCGCCTCCCCCTCTCTCCCTATTTATTTCAGAACCCTCTTCCCCTCCCCCATTTCTGATGAAGTGTCTAGGCCCGAAACGTTAAGCTTTCCTGCTCCTATGATTCTGCTTGGCCTGCTGTGTTCATCCAGCTCCACACCCTGATTTAGAAATTTCTTCACTTGGAGAGTGATAATCCACTGGAAGTCTGAGCCACAGAATGCAATTGAGCCCAAAACCTCTTTCAAGAAGGTGTTAGAGTTTAGGTTAGGTGTGTTACAGGGGGATGGGTCTGGGTGGGATGCTGTGAGGTTCAGTGTAGACTTGTTGGGCTGAGGGACCTGTTTCCACGCTGTAGGGATTCTATGATCTATTATTCCATTCTCTGTGAACAAAGCTTTTTTTTCTCACATCACCCTTGCTTTGTTTGCACATAACTTTAAACAGTCCTGTAAAATTCTACAGTCAGCAGTTGGATAAATGTGGTTCTACAATCAAGTATTGAGGTTGCAAGAAAGAAATAGAACTGATGCCATGTATTTGATAACATCAGACCATGTCAAAGTGTTTTTCAGCCAATTAAGTTCTTTGAAGTTTACAGTTTAGTCACTATTGAAGTATTGTGAAATATGTCGCCCAGTTGAAACTCAGCATGGTCTCTCGTGCAGCAGTTCAATTATAACTTGGATGACACATTTTAGTGATGTGGGCAAGCCATTGATTGACATTTTAGTTTGGTGATTTTAAAAGAAAAGGTCATCGTTTGAGTTGTTGGAAGGCAGCGGAACTGAAGACAGTGCTCTCTAATTCTCAGTTAAGCATTATGTCACAGTTTCTCCATTTCATTGTTCAGTGTGAGCTAGCATTTCCAGGAAATTAAGTCGTGCGTTAGTGTGGGTTGTGCATTCATGTGTGTGCATGATTACTGTTTGCATGACTACGTCAATAAAAAGCTGATGCAAAGTTTCATGCACAGAGGTGGGAATGTGTGAATGTGCACGTGAATATGCGTGCATGTGAACATGTGCAAGCGTACGATGTGTGTGTACATAACAGAACCAAGAATCAAATGAGTCATAGATTTGCTCTCTGGAAATGTTCATGGCGGTGAGACATTGAAACACACTAGTTAGTTAAACATTCTCAATATTGAAAGATGAAGTATAAAATGAGAAGTATTTAAAAAAAATAGTAATTATGTCAGAGATAATAGGAACTGCAGATGCTGGAGAATCCGAGATAACAAGGTTTAGAGCTGGATAAACACAGCAGGCCAAGCAGCATCAGAGGAGCAGGAAGGCTGACATTTCAGGCCTAGACCTTTCTTCAGAAATGGGGGAGGGGAAGAGGGTTCTGAAATAAATAGAGAGGGGGAGGCGGATAGAAGATGGATAGAGGAGAAGATAGGTGGAGAGGAGACAGACCGGTCAAAGAGGTGGGGATGGAGCCAGTAAAGGTGAGTGTAGGTAGGGAGTTAGGGAGGAGATAGGTCAGTCCAGGGAGGACGGACAGGTCAAGGGGGCGGGATGAGGTTAGTCGGTAGGAGATGGGGGTGGGGCTTGAGGTGGGAGGAGGGGATAGGTGGGAGGAAGGACAGGTTAGGGAGGCGGGGATGAGCTGGGCTGGTTTTGGGATGCGGTGAGGGGAGGGGAGATTTTGAAGCTTCTGAAATCCACATTGATACCATTGGGCTGCAGGGTTCCCAAGCAGAATATGAGTTGCTGTTCCTGCAGGTGGCATCGTTGTGGCACTGCAGGAGGCCCAGGATGGACATGTCGTCTGAGGAATGGGAGGGGGAGTTGAAATGGTTTGCAACTGGGAGGTGCAGTTGTTTATTGCGAACCGAGCGTAGGTGTTGTGCGAAGCGGTCCCCAAGCCTCTGCTTGGTTTCCCCGATGTAGAGGAGGCCACAACGGGTACAGCGGATGCAGTATACCACATTAGCAGATGTACAGGTGAACATCTGCTTGATGTGGAAAGTCGTCTTGGGGCCTGGGATTGGGGTGAGGGAGGAGGTGTGGGGGCAGGTGTAGCACTTCCTGCGGTTGCAGGGAAAAGTGCCGGGTGTGGTGGGGCTGGAGGGGAGTGTGGAGTGGACAAGGGAGTCACGGAGAGAGTGGTCCCTCCGGAAAGCAGACAAGGGTGGGGAGGGAAAAATGTCTTTGATGGTGGGGTCGGATTGCAGATGGCGGAAGTGTCGGAGGATGATACGTTGGATCCGGAGGTTGGTGGGCTGGTACGTGAGGACGAGGGGGATTTTTTTTGGTTGTTATTACAGGGATGGGGTGTGAGGGATGAGTTGTGGGAAATGCGAGAGACATGATCGAGGGCGTTCTTGACCACTTCGGGGGAGGGGATGTTGCGGTCCTTGAAGAACAAGGACATCTGAGATGTACGGGAGTGGAATGCCTCATCCTGGGAGCAGATGCGGCGGAGGCGAAGTAATTGGGAATAGGGGATGGCATTTTTGCAGGAAGGTGGGTGGGAGGAGGCGTATTCCAGGTAGCTGTGGGAGTCGGTGGGCTTGAAATGGATATCGGTTTCTAGGTGGTTACCTGAGATGGAGACAGAGAGGTCCAGGAAGGTGAGGGAGGTGTTCGAGATGGTCCAGGTGAACTTCAGGTTGGGGTGGAAGGTGTTGGTGAAGTGGATGAACTGTTCGAGCTCCTCGTGAGAGCACGAGGCGGCACCGATACAGTTATCAATGTCATGGAGGAAGAGGTGGGGTTTAGGGCCAGTGCTTCAAGATCTCCCCTCCCCCTCGCACACCCCAAAACCAGCCCAGCTGTCCCCTCCACCCACTTCAAGCCACACACCCATTTCGTACTTATTAACCTCATCCCGCCCCCCAACCTGTCCGTCCTCCCTGGACTGACCTATCTCCTCCCTACCTCCTCACCTTTACTGGCTCCATCCCCGCCTCTTTGACTTGTCTGTCTCCTCTCCACCTATCCTCTCCTCTATCCATCTTCTATCCGCCTCCCACCCTCTCCCTATTTATTTCAGAACCCCCTTCCCCTTCCCCATTTCTGATGAAGGGTCTAGGCCCGAAACGTCAGCCTTCCTGCTCCGATGATGCTGTTTGGCCTGCTGTGTTCATCCAGGTCCACACCTTGTTATTCTATAATATTAATTATGTCGTGATGCTAACACAAATCCTTTTGATCTGAAATGCGATGTTAAGTTTGCCTGTTAAAATCAATTACATCATGCTTCCTTCTGTACCTCATTTGTTGTTTGGCTTGAGAATGTGCTTTCCAGAAAGGCCTGTTTCTACTTTGGATTTCCAGCACCTTCTGTACTTGGATTTTACAACTATTGTATATTTATTTTCTGCCACAGTTGCATATATTCAGCCAGTGCTGAGCACTTTGAAAAACAAGCTTATTTATTAAGAGACTTTATGTATCTTTTCATATTAATTCATGAAACTTTGGGTGGGTTATTGATTTCTGCAGAATCCTGTCATCCACTGTCTGACCAGCTTTCTCTGTACAGGTAAAAACCAAAAATACTTCTGAAGCTGGAAATTGGAAACAAAAGCAGAAATTGCTGGAAAAATTAAAAACATAATTAAATGCAAGGAATAGAAAACATTACTTTAATGGACAATTCTATGGCACTACAGTCGAGTAAGAAATTAGACCAATTAGACGAGTGCAAAATTAAAATTCACTGATATGCCCAAAGTGTTAATTAACCAACCATATGGTTATGAGATTTACATTGTAAAGGGATGAATGGTTCATTTCTTAAAACTACATTTTAGTCAGAATTACTTTTCATTTGCGTCTTCAAAGCTTCTATGATTAAAACTCTGCGTGTTTTTTTGGTAGTGTACATTTCTAATATCATTACTGTCTGTATCCTGACCACTGCTAATGATATGATTCATTTTAACGAAGAAACAGTTTCTTAACGAAGAAACTGGCCAAGTCACCAGTTTCTTTGGCAGTGGTTGAAGAAGGAATTTCAATTATTTTCACAGTTTATTTAACTTGACGTGAAAAGTTATAACAAAGTCCATAATGTCACATGGCCATTGAGTGCCTTTGGAATTTTATGAAAACTGATTTTGTTTGAAGGAACTTTCTGATAATAAATACGGAAGAATAAAATCTGCAAGAATATTAAAATTTCTGGATTATGCATCACATTCTGATTTGAATATATGCATGGTTTTGTAATCCTCGTAGAGACCAATAATATTTAGTAAGAGATTAGGAATTTCATTTATTAGTAGAAAGAATAGCCAGTCAAGGTTTTTGAATTAGAATTAGAATCCCTACAGTGTGGAAACAGGCCCTTCGGCCCAACAAGTCCACACCGATCCTTGGAACATCCCACCCAGACCCATCTCCCTCTAACCCACACACCCCTGAACACTATGGGCAATTTAGCATGGCCAATCCACCTAGCCTGCACATCTTTGGACTGTGGGAGGAAACCGGAGCACCCGGAGGAAACCCATGCAGACACGGGGAGAATGTGCAAACTCCACACAGACAGTTACCTGGGGCTGGAATCGAACCTGGGACCCTGGTGCTGTGAGGCAGCAGTGCTAACCACTGAGCCACCGTGCTCAGTGAAGAAGGGTCCAGACCCAAAACGTCAGCCTTTCCTGCTCCTCTGATGCTGCCTGGCCTGCTGTGTTCATCCAGCTCTACACCTTGTTATCTCAGACTCCAGCATCGGCAGTTCCTACTATCTCTAATTAGGTAGTTAATCTATGTAGAAATACTGATTGGCGATCTTAGGTCACAATGCTTTTAGAAGTAACTGGATAGCTTAGCGTCATTGAGAACAATTTGCTAACACATTCCTGGGACGTTGGTGTCACAGATTCTAGTTGTGGTAAACTCATTGAGAACAATTTGCTAACACATTCCTGGGACGTTGGTGTCACAGATTCTAGTTGTGGTAAACTCAGAGACGATGGCCGCCGTCTCCAATTGTAAATACTTTGCATCATCTTCAAATTAAAATAATATGAAACCTCTAATAATCCCTCATAATCAAACCATGCATGATTACTGTCAGGTAGACTGCAGAATAGGTCACATGACTGTCATCTACCCGCAATTTAAAGCCATGGTCCCAAAATGTAATCATCTGCTAAACCTCATAATTGTAACAAAAGTCAGGTTTTACTTCTGCTAGATTTGTCTGTTCCATAATTGGCACATGAAAGCTGCAGTTCTATGTGCAGTCGAGTTTTCAAATGACCGAAAGCTCCTTTTCAATTAGGTATGCCTAGATTCTCAAAATGTTTTATTGTTACTGATTCAAAGAGAAGTAAGTTGCAGTGACACCACTTCCTCTTTTTTCTGCGTTAGTTTGTGCCTCCAAATTACAGCGTGAAAATTCTTCAGTTTTTTAGGTTCTCTGAAAATGTTAGTTGAGTACGCTGTGCCCAAAAGCATGTCCATTTACAGTGAAGGAAGTGAAGTGGGCTGTTTAGAGCAATTAGGGGTAGGCAATGAATGGTTGGCTTGTCAGTTTTCAAGAGAGGTTTTGAGGGTGCTTCAAACTCATGGAGTTTGAGACTGTACATTTTTGGTTTTAAAAACATTGCATCATGGGCAATAAATTCTCACCTCATAGAGTACAGTTTCAGAGTAAGGAAGTTTAAACCAAAAATGAGAACTGAAATCAGTTAGGATGCATGTTTTTGGATTGGAACGAGGGTAGAAATATAGATTTTTTTTTTACTCCCAGTTTTACATTTCTCCTTCCAATGAATGCAGGAATGAAAATTGGTGAGTGGCTGGGTGAGCATTTGTTGAGCCATGAATAACCTGCCTTCAACAAATGAAAGGAAGTGGTGTATGTACGATATGATGTGACAGGAATCAGTGCTTTCATTTAACTCATTTCTTGATTAGGCAATTTGTGCATCTGGCATGTATTTGTCATTTTGCATCTGAAACTGTCAGACTTTAGGGTATGTCCTGACATGCTAGACAAAAAAAGTAGCAGTTTGCTGAAATGAGGTATTATTGACTAAATTAGAAATGAACAACTTGCATTTGGAGACTATACATCATCACTAGGGAATATATGAAAGTTTCACAACCGGTGGGCACTAGTTGTGACTCAGTGGTTAGCACTGCTACCTCACAGCGCCAGGGATCCAGGTTCAAGTCCATCCTCTGGCAACTGTCTGTGTGGAGTTGGCATATTCTCCCTATATTTGCGTGTGTTTCCTCCGGGTGCCCTGCTTTCATTCCACAGTCAAGAGATATGCAGGCTAGGCAAATTGGCCATTCTAAATTGCCCATAGTGTCCAGGATGTGCAGGCTGGGTGGATTAGCCGTGGGAAATGTAGGGTTACAGGGATAGGATCGGGATGGTGAGCTGCTGTTTGCAAGGTTGGTGTGGACTTAATGGGCTGAATGGCCTGCTTCCAGATTCTGTGGATTCTGTGATTCTATGAATGAGAAGCCGGTGTTCTGTAATTGCATTACTGAGAAAAAGTAAATGTTAGCAAACATAAAGCAGATTTATTCAGTGGATAACCATCAATGGAAAAAATAGTTAATTAGGTAACTGCTGAGCGCTGATTCTTCTGTTTATTCTGAAAGCCAACATTGGTGAAGAAACAATTACCATCAAACCAAAGAATTGCCCCAAAACGTTATTCAATACTTATGTACTCATTTTCTTCATCAGTATATATATTACTAGAAATAATGCAATGTGACAGCATAAAATTGAGAAGAACCACCAAATGTAACAATGAAATTGGCTTATTTTGGTGAGGCCTGCATGACTATTTCATCAAACAGGTCATCCTTTCATTCTGGAATTTTTTATGCACTGCAAATTTCTCGTGTATACTGGAATTTCCATGCATGAGAACCGGTTCTTTTTTATTTGTGGAGAAAGATACAGAGTTAATGTTTCAAGTCCAATATGGTTAGTCTTTTGGTTTCGAGGAAGGCATATTAGACTCAAAACTTCAACTGTCTCTTTTTCTGTCTGCACAAATGTTGAGATTTTCCTCAAGTTGCTGTTTTCATTTATTCGCATTTATCTTTGTATTTGTGTGTGAGTGAGAGAGAGATAAAGGGTAACAAATGTACATTGGGCTTTTAGATTTCACCCTGTTTCTCTGAAATTACACTGTAGAAGCTGAAACTAATGAGAAAGTGTTGGCGTGAAAAAGAAAATGATGTCCTTGTTCGAATTTTCCAGACAGTTCATGCTTTTTACTGAGATTAAACGTTGCTCGTGTTATGAATGGAGATCTTTTTGATGTTGCTGAGGAGGACTGATGTTTACGTTGAGCAAAGGTTGTGATTGGAAGCAGTCACCCATGCCTGGACCATAGCAAATTACCATTTGATCAGCCATTGATCATTGAAGACATGACAAGAAAAGACTTTCCTTTGGAAGTGGGTGGGATATTTTTTCATGTTAACTAACTCTCAGACAGAAGTTTCTAAGAACAATAAACATATTAATCAAATATCTGTGTTTTAAGATACCGTAAGCACCATAGTTAGAGTTTAACAACCATCTTTTTTGTGGGAGGTGCCAGTGTTGGAACGGGGTGGACAAAATCAGAAGTCACATGACACCAGGTTATATTCTCACAGATTTATTTGAAATCACAAGCTTTTGGGGCACTGCTCCTTCATCAACAAGACTTCACCTGATGAAGGAGCAGCACTCTGAAAGCATGTGATTTCACATAAACCTGTCAGACTATAACCTGGGTTCGTGTGATTTCCGATAATATTTTTTGAAATGGATGACTAGGAATGAAGTTAAGAAAAGGGAACAATATTACCTGCAGCCAAAGAAAATTGTGTGAAGTAGCAAATAAATACGTTTACAAGTGCTAAATTTATAAACTGAGAGGCTGTATTGAGCATTAGAGAACATTAAGAATGCTTTTACCTTCAGGCAGTGACAGTTATCTCACTGGTCAAAACATTTTAGATTTATGCTGCATTTAAGTCATTGTAAGCATCAAAATTCATACTTAGTCCTAGAGTCCTAGATTATCATTTGCATTGTCATAAGAGATCTAGTTTTGTGAATATTGTGTGTGAAAGATTTAAAAATTTTGAATGTAGAACATTACAGAATGTTACGCTTTGCCAAATGTGCAAATGTATTTTGGGATATCCTAAGAGTGTGAAATGTGCTTGTATAAAGGCAAATCGTTTTCTTTTAACAAAAGCGGAAATTGTTGGAAAATCCCAGCAGGTCTGGCAGCCCTGTAGAAAGGAATCAGAGTTAATGTATCAGGTCCAGTGGCCCTTCTTCAGAACTGTTCTGCCAGACCTGCTAAGACTTTCCAGCAATTTCTTTTTCTGTTTCAAATTTCCAGCATCTGCTGTTCTTTTGGGTCTTTTGTCTCTTTCTTTTAATACTTTTTACATTTTGTCGTAGAATGTTCTTGTCATCAACAGTATTATCCTTTCTATGAAACAGAATAAGAATGTGAAGTAATCTACAAACACTTATTTTCTCACATTTTTAACCACCTTAAATGGACAGTTACAGCATTAAAAAATTCAGACCCTATAATATATACCTCCTTGGAATGATAGAAAATTGGAAACATTTCTGTCTGTTGCTTAAAATGTCAATGTAAATTTGATTTGTCGCAATATTAATCCTAGATGGTTTGCTGTTGTCCTTCCATAGAGTTTTTCTGACTTTAACATATCTTTATTTGGCTTCAAACTGACTACGTGGTTGAAATAAGATAGGTTGAGACATATTTTCAAAGTTTGAACAGAGCACAGAAAATTGAAATTTCAAATTCCAGTGGAATGGTCAGTCAAGCTTACGTAAAGACAAAATCCACAGAAGCCTGGGAACCTGTCGGCTCTGTCTGATATTACGGTGGAAATAACAATCTCGGCTTTGAGGCAGTAGATTTCCTGGGCATGCATTCAGAGCATTAGCATCCTTGTTGAAACTGGTTTGTGCTGGAGGTAGCTCTTATGGATCAAAACAAAGTGCATCATTTGTTTTTAGCAAAACTCTTCACTCTTTCACAGTACACTGAAAGAGAAAAGCCAATCATCATGCATTATAGTAGGCATAGTTAATTTTTCATTTTTTTTTAATCACAAAGTGATTTAAAAATAAATGTGCTTGTCTTTTTAGACCCTGTGTTTTGGTATTATGTGAAAGAACATCTGAATAAACACGAACTGCAACGATACTACTCTTTAAAGAATATCACTACAGATATAGGACGGGGCAGAGCCTGGCTTCGATCTGCACTCAACGAGCATTCACTTGAACGTTATATGCATATGCTTCTTGCTGATGCAAATCTTCTAAGGTAATAAATGGTTGAAAAGTTGTTGCTTTTAACTTGTGTGTCTGCTGAAATTTTGATATCCTTTCTAATGTCTGTTGGCTGTTATGGGCTGTTAGAGTATTCTGGCAATAGCGCAGAAAAACTGTGCTCGAGCTAGCTGCGCCCTTAGTCAAGCTGTTCCAGTGCAGCTAAACTACCTGGCATCTGTCCACCATTGTGTAAAAATGCTCAGGTATGTCCTTAGCACAAAAAGCCAGACAAATCCAACCCGGTGACTGTCGCTGTTTACTTTGTTTCATCAACATGGATTGGACTGGGCTGCACCTCAGGGCTGCTTGCTTGCTCACTTTACTCCCACTTGGATGCTTAGAGCATTCATGCCTTGCTTTGCCATTCCAATTAGCACAGTAAGGCAACCAGGCAACTTGCCTTGCTGGCAGCAGCCCTCTGTCAAGGCAGTATGTTGTTCTGGGAATGGTGCATTGTAAGGTGCGGATAGAATCAGATGAAGGGGACACCAAAAGGGGTGGCAGTTCATTAAGCAAGTTTGGTTAGTTATAGCAAGAAATTTCGCTAGGCCTCATGACAAAATCATTCCAGAAAAAGTTGATACAATTGACATTTAGCAAAAAAAAAATCCAAGATTCAGCCCATTTTGTCTGTGTTCCAATTTGAAATTGCAGGAAGTCTCTTAAAGTCATTTTGAGTTTATTTAAGGGTGTAGGTGAGTAGTTCTTAGTCTTTGTAAATTGACTTCTTAAAAAAAGTAGTGAAGCTCAGGGGCTGGCTTTGTGCCACCTGTCTTTGGCCCTCCTCATTGCTTGTTCCTTGTTGGAAAATGTAACTCCAGTTGTGCTTAGGCAGACAGATTAGTATTGAACCTTGTATTTGGGAAATTTTGGACATCTGGAATTACAGTCTGTTCTTCATAATACTACCGGGGTATGTTGCAGTTCTGTCAATTTATATTTTTGTTAAGCTGCTTGAAGCCACCTGCCCTGGTTTGGGAATTAGTTTTGAAGATATATTTTTGTCATGTAACTATTTCCATGGTGTTAATTATTTTAGACATGTATAATGTATAGCTATGTCAAAGCTATTTGCTATAAAATGTTGCAAAGTTGTCATTTGACTGTCAACAATCATGTGCTTGAAGTGTCACTATGGCTCAATTTTTTTTGGTTTGTTTATCTGAAGAATAACTGATCCTGACTGAACAGTTGTGGAATTTAGAATCTATTTATATAAGTACTGCACAGCAGTTAAAGCAGACTATTTATGATTTAAAATGCAACTTTGTTCTTACGTGCTGTATTTTATGAGCATAGGAATCATTTTTTGTGAATCATGTAATTTTTAGTATCTTCTATGAAGATTGGTCCTTTATGAGGGAGGAAGAGCGTGCTAGCATGCTTCCTACGATGGCAGCAGGTAAGATATGTTATCAATGCATGCTTTCTAATGGCTGTGACTGTAATATTTTGTGTATTGCTGGTATTCACACACAAAAGTAAAGTTGTTTTGCAAGTTGTATACATGGAGTTTCAACAAATTATGCAAATACTAGGCTGTATTGGTAGCTGCAGAATGGTGTGTGAAGACCTTGTTTACAGTGCAGTGAACTTTAAATACTCCCAGAATTCACCACATAAGAGTATTCGCACAGGCATTTGTTTCATGCTGTTCAGATTTTATGCAGGCCTTCTTTGTAATTACTTACCTCAGCATTTTCCTGTTATAACTTCTGTGTGCAGTAATGTGCCTTTGGGATCTGGTAGCTTTGCAGTCTGAATGCCTTTTGTGACAGAACTGAAAAATATTTTATTTATTTGAATTTGGTTTATAAAATGGTGTTGTTTAACTCGTAAAATTCAGGCCTTAAAAATAATTGTTAATTTACACCCTCTGTAATTTATAACAATAAAGCTAAAGCATTGATGGCCAATCACATTAAGGATTTAGCTCGGTGAACTGATATCTGTATTTATCTGTTTTACTCTTCCTTCTGACTCTTAATGAGTATTTCTGAAGTTGTAGCCACTTTTTACTTGGTGCTAGTTCAGACATCTTACTGATTTGATTTAGATTTAACTCCTTGCAGATATCACTGAAGAATTTGTTGGTTACCTACAGTATCTTCCATGCTTGTGAGGGCATAACATCAATCCTTGTAACATTTCTCCAAAGTACAAGTAGTTGTGCTATAATGTGAATTGGCTGTAACACTATTGATGAATCGTGGATGCTGTTTGGTTAACACAAACTTTGTGCTGTACAGGTATAGTGATTTTCTACGGCGATTTCCTATAGTGCAATTTTGTATGGTGTGAGGCCATGCAAGAACGTAACTATCGCGTTATAGGAGAACTACCTGTATTACCCTGCCATATTACTGCTGGAATATTGGATTCTGATAGAATGAGCACATTTTCTATGAAATGTTTTGTTGAAGTTGCTCTTCCTAACATCGCTATTTCCTGGGACATGAGATCACTTGGACTCATACGATTAGAGAAAGTTAAATTAACCTCATCCTACCAATTGTATTGGTGTAATAATACAGTTGATCTCAGTATCTTTGTTCTAGGATGGAAGAATAAATCAGCCAATGCTCTCATATCTACTTTGTTTACCAGTGATCCCCAATATAAAGTTTCTGTCTAAGGACATTGAGTGATGCAGGAGCTTGGCAGTGATGTCTTTTCACAGGCCAGACTTGTGTGTGTAGAACCATTCCTGAACATGTTAGTAGCAGCTTACTAATGCTCTTAGAGAAGACTTGTAGAGAAATGAGGGAAAAAGGTGAAAAGAATTATTTTGAAGAGACTTGGGAACATCTATTATTCACAGTTCAAATTTAACAGTTCAGAGCTCTCCGTTTTGAGTGAGTATGCACACTGAAAATGTGAAATGTCTATCCAAGCCAATACAAAGCATGTGTCCTGCACCATATTGAAGGAAACTTTACTTTAAAATTTACTTTTTCATTGTATCTTCATCATATACTATGTTTATGTTTGGTTTGAAGTTGGCCTCTACAAATAGCATCTCAGATACTAACAAAAGCTGTGACAGGTAGCCCTTCTGAATTCTAAACAAAACTGCAGTACTGTGTACAGTTTTGGTCTCCTTACTTGAGGAAAGATGTACTGGCGCTGCAATGGGTGCAGAGGAGGTTCACTAGATTGATTCCTGGAGTTGAGGGGCTTGGCTAATGAGGACAGATGGAGTAGATTGGGTCTGTATTAATTGGAATTTAGAAGAATGATGGGGAATCTTATGGAAACGTAGAAAATTATGAAGGGAATAGATAAGATGGAAGCAGGGAGGTTGTTTCCATTGGCACGTGAAACTAGAAGTTGCGGGGGGGCATAGCCTCAAAATGAGGGGGAGCAGATTTAGGACTGAGTTGAGTAGGAACTTCCTCACCTGAAGAGTTGTGAATCTGTGGAATTCACTGTCCAGTGAAGCAGTTGAGGCTACCTCGTTGAATGCTTTTAAGGCAAAGAGATTTTTGAACAGTAAAGGAATTAAGGGTTATGGTGAACAGGCAGGTAAGTGGAGCTGAGTCCAGAGAAAGTTCAGCAATGATTTTGTTGAATGGTAGAGCAGAATTGAGGGGCCAGATGGCCTACTGTTGCTTCTACTTCTTATGTTTGTATGTCCAAGATGTTTTGAAGACTCTACTTGAAACTTACACAACCAGTATTGTCTTTGGGGACCATTGCTGAAGATGTATCACTAGGTTTCCAGCTACTTTTACATTTGACTCAGTTTTGCCCTGGGAATTTAAGGTCTTGTATACAACTTGTAAGACCCTGGAATTAGTTAATTTAGTGACAGACCATAACTGATAACTGATGCAGAGAATGGCAATGAGGCGTTTGCAAACACTAACTTAGTCACATAATAAAGTTGAAAGAGATGTGCCAAGACCTTCCCACGTGACCACCATCGAACCTCCACGTGGAACAATTATTCGACATGCTGCCCTCTCATCTTATTATATGAAGTGAAAAGTATTCTGAGATTGAAGGATGGAGTTTTCATAAAACTTACCAACTTCACAGCATTGTCCAAGACTGCCTTCGTGTTGGTGAGTTTGCTTTTGGAAACCAGTGCTTTTTTATACATACTGCAATGAACTTGCTTCACTTTGGGAGCAGCTGGTTTCAGACATGCCACTTGTCCATTGTGCCTGCAAGTCATTGACTTTGCTTGACCAGTGGAGACACCAGTGCATTGTGACCAATTGATACTCTGGTTACTTATGAAGTATCAAATGACAATCTTTCACAATTTTATCTGCGGCACTTATGCAGCAAAGATTAGCTTATTATTTTATTCACCATCTTCCAGATGAACAATTAGCTCAAGTTTGAGATTGAACAAAAGCAGTTGGCAGTGCTTTGATTCCAAATGGTCATTGTTCCAGTAGGCTAAAACTGGCAAAAGAAAATATCCTCCTGTATTGAACTTTTAAAAGTGTACACCAAAAGTTGTCCAAAGCCTACCATATTCTGACTGCAGAATCAATGTGGTTGCTATTGACACGTAACAGCAAATGAGTTAAGATGTCATTGCTGTTAATTCGACATGACACTGCTGTTTGCTGGCATGAATGTTTGCATCTTCTTCCCAAGCATGTAGCTGCAGTAGTATTAGTTCCTCTGCTATCGTGTAAGGTTTTCACCATATTATTGTCATTTTGTGCCTGGGTGCTGCTGAGAAATCCAGC
Organism: Ginglymostoma cirratum; assembly: GCA_024137785.1. Lineage (NCBI taxonomy): Eukaryota > Metazoa > Chordata > Chondrichthyes > Orectolobiformes > Ginglymostomatidae > Ginglymostoma > Ginglymostoma cirratum. The sequence continues at coordinate 4,318,049 of JAHRHZ010000023.1, forward strand.
ATTTGTTACCCAGGCTTAATTATCATTGATCTGAGTGGCTTGCTAGGCCTTTTCAGAAGGCAGTTAAGAGTCATATTGCTTTGGGTCTGGAACCACACTTATGGATGACGCATTTCCTTCCCTGATGGACATTATTGAACTAGATGGGGCTTTTACATTGTAATTTGGTCACTGTTAGACTGGCATTTTAATTCCAAATTTTTATTGAATTCAAATTTTGCCACCTGTTTTAGTGAGATTTTAAACCGTGTCTCCAGAACATTTGCCTGTGTCTCCGGGTTGCCAGTCTTGTGACATTACCACCATGCCAACGCCTTAACAACTCTATCCCACTAAGTACGCAGTTTCAAAGACCTGAATATTGACATCAGCAACAGTCCAGAGCAGTATTATTTTGCTCACTTGTCAGCTTGAAATGCATAAATTCTTGTGGAATTTCAAGGCTTCATCCAAAAGAATCTATTCTGAAAATTGCTGTAAACTAAAATAATAATTAGCCTTCTTTTTTCCTATGTGCTTCCTTGCGATGCAATCATAAAACAGTTGGGAGCACTGGTTTCGGGGTAAAAAAACAGCTTGTGTACCTTGACCTGTGCTACAACCTGCTTTCTGTTCTGAATTATTTTAGGAAGGGTAGGTTTTATGCGATGTGGACATCTATTGTCCATCCTTCGTAATTGTTCAGAAGGTGATCGTGAGCTGCTTTCTTCAATGGCTCATATCTGTCTGTTTCAAGTACGCTCAAAGTGCTGTTAGGAAGGCAATTTAATGATTTTGGCCAGTGACAGTGAAGGAGCATTGATACAGTACCAAGACAGGATGGTGTATGGTTTTCAATGAAATTTGTGGGTGGTGATGCATCTATGCATTTACTGCCTTTGTCCTTCTCGGCTTTGGTCCTGTGAAGGGTCCCAGGTGAGTTGTTGTAGAGTGTCTTACCTACGGTTCACATTGTTGCCACTGTTTTTGTGTGGTTGCTGGGCCAGTGATTATGTAGACTGCTTTGTCCTGGATAGTGTCAAATTCCTTGTGTTCAGCACTCAGCTGGGCAAATCACATGATATGTCAGCCTTTGTTGCAAAGCGTTCGGTGCAGTAGGATGAAGAAGTCTTGCTGGACTTGTATGAGATTTTTAGTGAGGCTGCATGTTAAGTACTGTGTGTAGTTTTGATCCCTGGACGTAAGGTAGGATTGACTTTTCTCCAGTGAAGTTTCATCAGATTGTTTCTTTGAATGAAAACTTACCCCTATGTGGAGAGCTCGAGTAGAATGGACCTGTGCTGTCTGGAGTCTAGGGGAGTAAGAATTGATGTCATCGAAATGTACAAGATTTTGGGAGGGTAGATGCTGAGAGGCCATTGCCCTGATTGAAGAGTATAGAACTGGAGATAAAGTCTCAGGGTAAAGGAATAGCCATTTTGAACTAAGATGAGGAAATTTTTTCTCTCTCTGAGGTTATGAATCTTTGGAATTATCCATTCCAGAGAGCTGTGAATGTTCAGCCTTTGCATATGTTCAAAGCTGAGATTGGTAGGTTTTTGCACAAGGGAATTGAGGAGATTTGGGAGGTGGTGGCAGAGTGGTATTGTCATGAGCTAGTAATCCAGAGACCTGAATACTCTGGGGACATGGGTTCAAATATCACTGTGGCAGGTAGTGAAATTTGAATCAACAAAAAATCTGAAAATAAAAGCTAGGCTATGAGTGACCGTGAAACCATTGTTGATTGTTGTAAAAACCCATTTAGTTCGCTAATGCCCTTTAGCCAAGGAAATCTGTCATCCTTTCGAGGTCTGCCCTGCACGTGATGCCAGATCCACAGTAATGCGGTTTACTCTAATCTGCCCTCTGAAATAGCGCTAGCAAGCCCATCAGTTCAAGAGATAAGTAGGGATGTGTAATAAATGTGCTTCAGCCAGCGATGCCTACATTTCATGAATGAACATATAAAAAAGAAATTAATTGGGAAGAGGGTCACTGAATTAGCCATGATTTCATTTAAATGGTGGATCAGGTTTGAAGACGCATATGGCCAACTCCTATTTATTATGCTGTTAGGAATGTACTTGATAAATTGGCAAAAGAAGTATAAATTTAATTTTTTCTTCAAATTATACCTGCATTTAACTTTTTTTCTTTATTTATTAATGGGATGAGGGCATCGCTGGCTAGGCCAGTATTTATTGCCCATCCCTAATTGCCCAGAGGGCAGTTAAGAGACAGCCACATTGCTGTGGGTCTGGAGTCACATGTAGGCCAGACCAGGTAAGGATGGCAGTTTCCTTCCCTAAAGGACATTAGTGAACCAGCTGGGTTTTTCCTGACAATCGACAATAGCTTCATGGTCATCATTAGATTCTTAATTCCAGATATTTATTGAATTCAGATTCCACCATCTGCCGTGGTGGGATTCGAACCTGGGTCCCCAGAACATTATCTGGGTCTCTGGATTAACAGTCCAGTGATAATACCATGAGGCCATCGCCTCCTCCGAGAATTTGAAACTATCATTGAAATGTCATGTGTTTATTCCCTCTTGCAAGAATTGTACAGTGAGTCATTTCTTTTATATTTAGCTGTTGCATGTTATTTGTAAACCAAGTTATGCCAGAAAGTAGAAGTGTTCCAAACGGTTGGACAAGGATATATAGAAAATAATTTTTAATGGAAAAGAACTTAACTTCCAGTACCTGTCTTTTTTTGGCCATAGCAAATGCAGAGGATGAACCTCAATTTTCTATTTATTGGTTGTTCAGAAATATATTTCAGTTCTGTTTTTATCTTCTTGGCATTGATTTGTTGCTATGTGAAAGCTGGTGGCATTTCCAAGATTTATTCCCTTTGATAGTACGTAATTGAAGGTACATAATTTGGGGGCTGTAAATCATTGTGGTTGTAAATCATTGTGGTTGTATCACCTTAAATTTACTGTCACTTGCATTTCCAGGAAATTTTGGAGTTATTTGGAGTTCGGAGGTGCTTTTGCATGTTGACTTAGAGAACAAATCGTTCGTTCCCAAAGGATATCTATTGGTTGTACTAGGCACTTGCCCTTTTTTAAAGTGGATGGAGGTGATGGTCACTATGTTAACAAACATTTTACATCACAAAATGTAACTGGGTGATTTGTAAGGCACATACTGAGGCCTCAATCTTCAAGTTTTCATGTAGATTTATACTAGAAATACAGCTTTATTTAAAAGGAATTAAGTGAATCCAGTCAAAAATTATGATGTAACTTTTCTCTTAATTTTGTTTAAAGGGTTAAACTCTATCCTCTTTGCAATCAACATTGACAATGAGGATTTGAATGGACCTAACAAGCCTGTATCTGCAGTTGCAAACCTATTAAAGGAATCAACGCAAAATGTCACATCCCTGTTAAAGGAATCTACACAGGGGGTTAGCACGCTCCTGAAAGAAATCACAACAGCTTCTGCAGTGCCCAGTTTCATGCGACCTGAGCCTGAATCAGACCGACTGCCAGTTCTGTCTAAAACTGTGACTCAAGGTAATTTACTGTCTGAAACACAACAATGATAATGTCCTTAAAAATTATAATTGTAAAGGTAACAATAATTGTTCACTTGGTTTCTCTCCAAGATGTATAAAAATTAACTCATGCCTTTCCTTGGTCCTTTAGACCAATTTAAGTAGCGTGGTTACAAATTCTGATGTTGTTACATTGTTTAACTGATTGTATGGACTTGTTATATTCTTCATTATCCAGGAATATGTGGAACAGCACAGATGGATCTTAGTTTTTCATAATTTTGTTACACTATCTGTTTAGTCATTTCTTTAATACTTTTCTGTTGGAAAATTTACTTGCTATTTAAGAGAAAGACTGTTAGGCCAGACTGCTACTTAGATCAAGCTTTATTGTCTCCAGTAAAAAGCTTTCTTCAGCTGTAATCCTATCTGTAGTATCATTTCCTTCTTGAAGCTACTTGGAATTGTTTACTTTCTGTATATACTTTATGCGTACTGTATTTTTGGCATTTTCGGTTTAGGGTGCTTTGGCCAAAGAACCGAGGGAGTGGCTAAGGTGAGGTCTCAAATTTGAAAAAATGGATGGTTAACGTGCAAAGCTGTATAAACGGTCCCATGTGCTTGTGATTGCCTCTTCTTGGTGCACTAAAGAATAATATCACTTCCAAAAGTGAAGTCTGGCCAGATTCTAGCGTTGCTCTCAGAGAGAGATATGACTCATGGTGGTTTAACCTGAGGGTCACCATGCCTTAGACAAGGGGAGGGGTTGAGAAGGAGAGTCCTTCATGGTAACTTCATGCAAACAGGAATTGAACCCATGCTGTTGGTGTCACTCAGCATTACAAACTTGCCATTCAGCCAACTGAGCTAACCAGCCCCTCTTAGGAGCACTCAAACAGTGTTTAGGTTTCAAGTATTTTGAGCAAGCATTGTTCTTGAACAAGTGATTATTTATATGAGAATGATAATTAATTGGAATGACAGCAGAGTACATATATTGCTGAACTGGTAATCCAGAAATCTGGACCATTGATCACAGGATGAATTCAAATTTAAGCATGGCTCGCATTAAAAAGCTAAGATCACTAATGGTGACCATGAAACCACTGGATTGTCAAAGAAACTCATGTACTTTTTGGGAAAGATGTTTGCTGTTCCTTGCTGATGATATGTGAAGCCAGATCCACAGCAATGTTGTTTGTCTTAATTATCCTGTGTCCAGTGAATCACTCAGTTAAAGGAGATTTGGGATGGGTAATAAATAAATATTGGCCTTGCCAGTAACACCTATCTCCTGTGAATGATTAAAAAATGTCAGTGTATTATAGAATAATTCTTCTAGGTAATACTCCATTCATATTATGTTGTCTGTGAATTCAGCAGTGAAAGGTTTGCATCATCATAGCAGTTTTCATATCATTATGAAAAAAATGTTCCACCAGTGAACTAAGGAAGTATATGCAGTATGTAGTTTAAAAAAAAAGCTACAAAAAAATCTTTGGGTGATTTCGATGGCATGACTTCTATAAATGACATGGCCCGTAATTCTCAGCTCTTCGAGTGGAATCCTGGATCTTCATTTCCAGCTGTAAAGATTGACAGGTTACATACATGAACTCCCTTGTCCCTAGAAACATTCTTGGAAACCTTGTCTGCACCCTCTGTAAAACCTTCCAATGTACCTTCTGTCAAGTTCTCTTGGCCTTAAATTGACTTCACATTTTCAGACTGCCTTGGTGAGACTTAACTTGATCTTCAGGTTTCTCGTCCAGCAACATAACCACTGCACCCTGCTGAACTGTTACCTATAAGTTCATGTGTGTGATGCACATTGCTGTTTTAATTATGTTTCTGCAGGTATACACTACAAATAATTAAGGTTGAAGTGTTGGATGAAAGAATACAAAAATATGCATATTTTTCCAGTTTAAGACACAATAGATGGACAAGGATTTATTCTAAGTTTGATTGAGAGGGACTGATGATTACGTTAAACTTAGAGAGAAAGTAACAGGTGCTTTGCCGAACCTTGATGTTGTGGTTGGAAGCTGTGATGCCCGTTTGGACCATGGAAAATGATCACTTAGTCAGCTGCTAACTACTGGAGAAAGAATTCTGTTTATGTTGCAGCAAAGCTAACTTAAGCATAAAGTAAAATGCTTGTATGGTCAATTAGGAAGGATAAAATGGGGGAAAAAGTGTAGAAGCTTAAAAAAAACACTTACAGTCACACAGTATGGAATCAGATCCTTCGGTTCAACCAGTCCATCCATACGACCGTAATCCCAAAGTAAACTAGCCCCACCTGCCTGCATTTGGCCCATTTCCCTCCAAGCATTTGTTATTTATGTACTTATCCAAATGTCTTTCAAATGTTGCAGCTGTACCCGCATCCACCACTTGTGGAAGTTGATGCCACACATGAACCACTCTCTGTTAAAAAAAAAAAGTTGCCCTTCAGGTCTTTATTACATTTTTCTCCCCTCATTTTAAAAATGTGCCCCTAGTCTTGAAATCCCCCACACTGGGGAAAAGACACAAGCCATTCACCTTATCTATATCCCTCATGACTTTATAAACCTCTATAAGGTCACCCCTCACCCTCCTACCTTGCAGTGGAAGAAGTCCCAGCCTGTACTTATAACTCAAAACCTCCATTACCTCAACATCCAGATAAATCGTTTCTGAACCCTCTCCTTAATAATATTGTTTCCCATAACATGGCGAATAAAAGTGGACACAGAACTGCAGAAGAGGCCTCACCAATGTCCTGCACAACCTCAACATGACACCCCAACTCTTAGACTCCAAGGTCTGAGCAATGAAAGCAAGTGTGCTAACCACCTTCTTAACCACCCTGTCTACATGTGATGCAAACTTCAAGGAATTATGTGCCTGAGCGCTTATATCTCTCTGTTCTACAACGCTACCAAGGACCTACTTTTAATTGTATAAGTCTTGCTCTTGTTTGTTTTGCCAAAATGCAAGACCTCACATTTATCCAAATTAAACTCCACCTGCCACTCCTCAGCCCATTGGCCCAATTGATCGACGTCTCTTTTGTAACCTTAGATAACCTTCTTCACAATCCACTATACCACCAATTTTGATGTCATCTGTAAACTTACTAACCATGCCTTCTATTTTCTCATCTAAGTCATTTATATAAATGACAAACAAAAGTGGATCCATCACTGATCCCTCTGGAATACCGCTGGTAACAGGCTTCCAGTCCGATAGACAACCCTCTGCCATTACTCTGTCTCCTGCTGTTAAGCCAATTTTGTTTATGATTGGCAAGCTCACCTTCACCCTGAATCCCATGTGATCTGACTTTACTAATTAGTCCACCATGTGGAACCTTGTCAAAGGCTTTACTAAAATCTAAGTAAACAATGTCTACCCCTCTGTCCTCAACAATCTTCATTTGTGAGACATGATTTCCCTTTCTCAAAACCAGACTGACTATCCCTAATCATTCCTTGCCTCTCCAAATGCATATAAACCTTGTCTTTCAGAATCACTTCCAACAGCTTACCCATCGCTGAAGTCAGACTCATAGGTTTATAGTTCCCAGGCTTCTTCTCAGATCCCTCCTTAAACAAAGGCACAGTGTTAGCCATTCTCTGGTCATCCAGCATCTCACCTGTGGTTATAGTCAATACAAATATTTCTGGAAGGGGTCCTGCAATTTCCTCTCTAACTTCCCAAATTGTTCTGGGATACTCTAGATCTGTTCCTGGAGATTTATCCACTTCTATATTTTCTAAGACCTTCAACACTTCCGCTGCTATAATGTGAACTGTCCAGGCGCCAACTCTCTGACATCTCCTCCTACCGCCCCCTGGATCATGACCCCACTCCCGAGCACCAAACCATCCAAAACCTCATCACCTCAGGTGACCTCCCACCCACCGCCTCCAAGCTCATCGTTCCCCAACCCCGCACCGCACGCTTCTATCTCCTTCCCAAAATCCACAAACCTGAATGCCCTGGTCGACCCATTGTCTCCGCCTGCTCCTGCCCCACCGAACTCATCTCCACCTACCTAGACTCCATTTTCACCCCCTTGGTCCAGGAACTCCCTACCTACGTCCATGACACCACCCACGCCCTCCACCTCCTCCAGAACTTCCAATTCCCCGGTCCCCAACGCCTCATTTTTACTATGGACGTCCAGTCCCTATACACCTGTATTCCCCATGCAGATGGCCTAAAGGCCCTCCGCTTCTTCCTGTCCCGCAGAACTGACCAATCCCCCTCCACCGACACCCTCATCCGCTTAGCCGAACTGGTCCTCACCCTCAACAACTTCTCTTTCAATTCCTCCCACTTCCGACAGACAAAGGGGGTGGCCATGGGTACCCGCATGGGCCCAAGCTATGCCTGCCTCTTTGTAGGTTACGTGGAACAATCCCTCTTCCGTACCTACACTGGCCCTAAACCCCACCTCTTCCTCCGTTACATTGATGACTGCATCGGCGCCGCCTTGTGCTCCCACGAGGAACTCGAACAGTTCATCCACTTCACCAACACCTTCCACCCCAACCTGAAGTTCACCTGGACCATCTCCAACACTTCTCTCTCCTTCCTGGACCTCTCTGTCTCCATCTCGGGTAACCACCTAGAAACCGATGTTCATTTCAAGCCCACCGACTCCCACAGCTACCTGGAATACACCACCTCCCACCCACCTTCCTGCAAAAATGCCATCCCCTATTCCCAATTCCTTCGCTTCCGCTGCATCTGCTCCCAGGATGAGACATTCCACTCCCGTACATCTCAGATGTCCTCGTTCTTCAAGGACCGCAACTTGCCCCCCTCAGTGGTCGAGAACACCCTCGACCGTGTCTCCCGCATTTCCCGTAACACATCCCTCACGCCCCGTCCCCGTAATAATAACCAAAAAAGAATCCCCCTTGTCCTCACGTATCACCCCACCAACCTCCGGATCCAACGCATCATCCTCCGACACTTCCGCCATCTGCAATCAGACCCCACCACCAAAGACATCTTTCCCTCCCCACCCTTATCTGCCTTCCGGAGGGACCACTCTCTCCGCAACTCCCTTGTCCGCTCCACACTCCCCTCCAGCCCCACCACACCCGGCACTTTTCCCTGCAACCGCAGGAAGTGCTGCACCTGCCCCCACACCTCCTCCCTCACCCCAATCCCAGGCCCCAAGAAGATTTTCCACATCAGGCAGATGTTCACCTGCACATCTGCCAATGTGTTATACTGCATCCGCTGTACCCGTTGTGGCTTCCTCTACATCGGGGAAACCAAGCGGAGGCTTGGGGACCACTTTGCAGAACACCTGCGCTCAGTTTGCAACAAACAACTGCACCTCCGAGTCGCGAACCATTTCAACTCCCCCTCCCATTCCTCAGACGACATGTCCATCCTGGGCCTCCTGCAATGCCACAGTGATGCCACCCGAAGGCTGCAGGAACAGCAAATCATATTCAGCCTGGGAACCCTGCAGCCCAATGGCATCAATGTGGATTTCACAAGCTTCAAAATCTCCCCTCCCCCAACCGCATCCCAAAACCAGCCCAGCTCATCTCTACCTCCCTAACCTGTTTTTCCTCTCACCTATCCCCTCTTCCCACCTCAAGCCACACCCCATCTTCTATCTGCTAACATCATCCCGCCCCCTTGACCTGTCCGTCCTCCCTGGACTGACCTATCTCCTCCCTACCCCCCCACCTACACTCACCTTTACTGGCTCCATCCCCGCCTCTTCAACTTGTCTGCCTCCTCTCCACCTATCCTCTCCTCTATCCATCCTCTATCCGCCTCCCCCTCTCTCCCTATTTATTTCAGAACCCTCTTCCCCTCCCCCATTTCTGATGAAGGGTGTAGGCCCAAACGTCAAGTTTTCCTGCTCCTATGATGCTGCTTGGCCTGCTGTGTTCATCCAGCCCCAAGCCTTGTTATCTCTGTTTTCAGAACATCGTTGTTTATTTCTTGCGAGCACTCTAGCCTCCATTTCTTTCTCAACAGAAATAAAACTGATGCAAAATCTTCATTTAATATCTCTCCCGTTTCCTGAGGTTCACCACAAAACAACCTTGTTGATCTTTAAGGGGCCCTACTCTCTTTTGCTTTTAATGTACTTATCGAATCTCTTTGGATTATCCTTAACCTAATCTACCAAGGCTATCTCATATCTCCTCTTTGCTTTCCTGATCTCCATCTTAAGAATGCCCCTACACTCTTTGTACTGTTCAAGAGATTCATTTGAACCCAGTTGACTATATCTAATACATGATTTTTTTTATTCTTGACAAGGAACCTCGATATCTTTATTCATCCACTGTTCACTAATCCTACCAGCCTTACCTTTCACCCTAACAGGAACATAATAACTCTAAACTCTAGTTACCACACTTTTTTGAAAGCCTCCCACTTGCCTGATGTCACTTTACCCGTGAACTGATGGAATGGTGAAGGTTTCAAAGAAGAATGTGTAAATAAAATACTTGAATCTGAAGCAGAGCTGGAAGTTAAAGGTTTTGGAATTGAAAGGATAGTGTAACTCGTACTCCAGGGCAAATTTTAATCTGTTTAACAAAAAAAAATAAAAAATTTGATAGCACAAATGGAAGCCATTTGGACCATTGTTCTCTGCTGACCAAAAAGTATTTATCCAGGTTAATTTTTTTTTAGAATCCCTACAGTGTGGAAACAGGCCCTTCGGCCCAACAAGTCCACACTGGACCTCGGAGTATCCCAACCACACCCGTCCCCTTGTAACCCACCTAATCTACACATGCCTGAACACTACGGGCAATTTAGCATGGCCAATCCACCTAACCTGCACATCTTTGGATTGTGGGAGGAAACCAGAGCACCCGGAGGAAACCCACACAGACACAGGGAGAATGTGCAAACTCCACACAGACAGTCACCCGAGGCTGGAATTGAACCTGGGTCCCTGGTGCTGTGAGGCAGCAGTGCTAACCACTGAGCCACCGTGCCACCCCAAATCTTGCCATCTTGTTTGAACATCTGTAGATTATTGTGTATCAAGTACCTTTTAAAGGATGTTTTAAATGCAATGAAGGTTTCTGTCTCTATGACCTTTTCAGGCAGTGAGCACCACCTTCTGGATGAAAAAGAACACCTAATTGCCAGGATTAATGGGAAATTACTTTAATTCTATGCCATTTGATTATTGACTTTTCTTGCTATTAAGGATGATGTGGAGGTGCCGGTGTTGGACTGAGATGGAAAAGCCAGAAGTCATAAAAAACCGGGTTATGATCCAACATGTTTATTTGAAATCGCACGCTTTCTGAGAACTGCTCCCTTGTCAGGTGGAACATAGGCTCTTTTTTATCCACTGTATCAAGGTGCCTGATAGTTTTAGATACTTCAAGTAATTCTCCCATCTGCTGCCTCTGTTCAAAAGAAAACAATCTCAGCCAATTCATTCTTGCCTCATTGCTAATATCATCTATTTCAGGCAACAACCTCACGAAAATCCTCTGTACCCACATCATTTCTTTGTTGTGATGACATCATGATGTTAGTAGTACTCCAGCTGTGGTCTAACTAGTGTTTAATACAGTTCTGGCATAACATACTTGTCCTTACATGTTATGCTTTTATACAGTATGCTTCGGCCAGTCATGGAAAGTATCCCACGTGCCGCCTTAAATACCTAATCTCTCTGTCCTGTTATCTTCATGGAACCATGAACATGCAGTCCAATGCTTTATTCTTGCTTGTATTATTTATTACTTCAAATCTGATTCTAGATTGAATTCTGTTTGCCACTGTTAATCCGAGGTGCAGTCCATTGATATCTTCCTGATCATAAACCAAATGTCCTAATTTTAAATAATCTGCCATCTACTTAAGAGATAACAAGCATGGGGCTGGCTGAACACAGCAGGTCAAGCAGCATCATAGGAGCAGGAAAACTTGACGTTTCGGGCCTAAACCCTTCATCAGAAATGCCTGCTCCTATGATGCTGCTTGACCTGCTGTGTTCATCCAGCCCCATGCTTGTTATCTCGGATTCTCCAGCATCTGCAGTACCTTTTATCTCTGATGCCATCTACTTAATATGTCCATTATGTTTGATTTAAAAATGATTGATATATGCCACAAATAACAAGCGCTTGATGACAGCAGTCCATAGAAAGTTTCAGTTTTGCTCATTTAGACAATTTTATTTGAAATTATCTGGAAGAAGTGAGTGCATTTCGAAGCATTTCATGTGGATATATCTGTGTTGCAGTAAAACATTGGCATTTCCAGAAAAAGCTCCTGAGGTATTTAGTGGTACAAAATATAATCAAAGTGAGTGATTAAAAAAAACAGATTAACTTCAGTCATAGTACTTTTTCCTTGGAGTGGTAAAACATGCCAATTAATTCTGGAGACAGTAGGAACTGCAGATGCTGGAGAATCTGAGATAACAAGGTGTAGAGCTGGATGAACACAGCAGGCCAAGCAGCATCAGAGGAGCAGGAAGGCTAATGTTTTGGGTCTAGACCCTTCTTCAGAAATGGGGGAGGGGAAGGGGATTCCGAAATAAATAGGGAGAAAGGAGGAGGCGGATAGAAGATGGATAAAGGAGAAGATAGGTGGAGAGGAGACAGGCAGGTCAACGAGGCGGGGTTCAAGCCAGTAAAGGTGAGTGTAGGTGGGGAGTTAGGGAGGGGCTAGGTCGGTCCAGGGAGGACTGACAGGTCAAGGAGGCAGGGTGAGGCCAGTAGGTAGGAGATGGGGGTAGGGCTTGAGGTGGGAGGAGTGGATAGGTGGGAGGACAGGTTAGGGAGGCGGGTACGAGCTGGGCTGGTTTTGGGATGCGGTTGGGGGAGGGGAGATTTTGAAGCTTGTGAAGTCCACATTGATACCATTGGGCTGCAGGGTTCCCAAGCGAAATATGAGTTGCTGTTCCTGCAACTTTCAGCTGGCATCGTTGTGGCATTGCAGGAGGCCCAGGATTGACATGTCGTTCAAGGAGTGGGAGGGGTAGTTGAAATGGTTCGCGACTGGGAGGTGCAGTTGTTTGTTCTGAACCGATTGTAGGTGTTCCACAAAGTGGTCCCCAAGCCTCCGTTTGGTTTCCCCGATGTAGAGGAGGCCAAATTGGGAACAGCAGATACAGTATACCACATTAGCAGATGGAACATATAACAAAGAACATTACAGCGCAGTACAGGCCCTTCGACCTTCGATGTTGCGCCGACCTGTGAAACCAATCTGAAGCCCATCTAACCTCCGCTATTCCATTATCATCCATAATGTTTATGCAACGACCATTTAAATGCCCTTAAAGTTGGCGAGTCTACAACTGCTGCAGGCAAGGCATTCCATGCCCTGACTACTCTGAGTAAAGAACCTACCTCTGACATCTGTCCTATATCTATCACCCCTCAATTTAAAGCTATGTCCCCTCGTGCTAGCCGTCACCATCCGAGGAAAAAGGGTCTCACAGTCCACCCTATCTAATCCTCTGATCATCTTGTATATCTCTATTAAGTCACCTCTTAAACTTCTTCTCTCGAACGAAAACAGCCTCAAGTCCCTCAGCCTTTCCTCATAAGACCTTCCCTCCATACCAGGCAACATCCTGGTAAATCTCCTCTGCACCCTTTCCAATGCTTCCACATCCTTCCTATAATGTGGTGACCAGAACTGTACGCAATACTCCAAGTGCGGCCGCACCAGAGTTTTGTACAGCTGCAACATGACCTCACAGCTCCGAAACTCAATCCCTCTACCAACAAAACCTAACATACCGTACGCCTTCTTAACAACCCTATCAACCTGGGTGGCAACTTTGAGATCTATGCACATGGACATGGAGATCTCTCTGCTCGTCCACACTACCAAGAATCTTGCCATTAGCCCAGTACTCTGTATTCCTGTTACTCCTTCCAAAATGAATCACCTCACACTTTTCTGCACTAAACTCCATTTGCCACCTCTCAGCCCAGCTCTGCAGCTTATCTATGTCCCTCTGTAACCTGCAACATCCTTCCGCACTATCCACAACTCCACCGACTTTAGTGTCATCTGCAAATTTACTAACCCATCCTTCTACGCCCTCATCCAGGTCATTTATAAAAATGACAAACAGCAGTGGCCCCAAAACAGATCCTTGCGATACACCACTAGTAACTGAACTCCAGGATAAACATTTCCCATCAACCACCAACCTCTGTCTTCTTACAGCTTGCCAATTTCTGATCCAAACTGCTAAATCACCCTCAATCCCATGCGTCCGAATTTTCTGCAATAGCCTACTGTGGGGAACCTTATCAAACGCTTTACTGAAATCCATATACACCGCATCAACCACTTGACCCTCATCCACCTGTTTAGTCACCTTCTCAAAGAACTCAATAAGGTTTGTGAGGCACAATCTACCCTTCACAAAACCGTGTTGACTATCCCTAATCAAATTATTCCTTTCTAGATGATTATAAATCCTCTCTCTTATAATCCTTTCCAGGTGATGTGCAGGTGAACATCTGTTTGATGTGGAATTATTACTCAATCATTACTCAATTAGTTCTGGATTTTGTTTTTCTTCAATAGATGGAAAAAGTAAAAGAGAAAAGAGAAAAAAGAAAATGGTGCCAAATATCATCTCGTTTGATGGAGACAATGAGGAGGAGGAGCAAAGCTCTGCCGAGCAAGTGAAAACTTCAGATTTAACGAGAGAAAGCTCTGAGGAAAATTCAGAAAGATCCTCTTCAGCTGTTTCTTCAGCCATGGATTCCTCCATGATTTTAGCTTCTTTTAGTCCAGATTTGAATAGAAAACCGGATTCAAATGAAAAGCAATTCAACAGCAGTATCTTGAAAACTGTGGACGTTTGCCTTAATGGTGATTCCAATCACAAGAAGCTAGATATGAAAAGTATTGATGATGACGATGACGATGATGAAGATGAAGATGTAGATAGAGAGCACATATACCAAAAGATCTCTCAAAGTAGAGAGAATGAGGAGGGCAGACCTGATTCTGAACAGTGAGTGTTTAGAATTAGAATGCTCCCTTTGCCAGTTTTTTTCTAAAGCTAAATATGGCACATATTTTCCTTTTTTCAAAATGGAGCTGATGAGAATTACCTTCAGTTACAGTTAGTATTTCTCTTGTGCTGATTTTCATGGTCTTGCTGGAGGCCTCCACTCATTTTCTCAACTATAAATTAATGCAATTGATGAAACTTAGTTCTTTGAGAGAAACAGATACATATATCCTCAAAAAAATGAACACAAGGTGGCTTTTTAATGTGGAGTCATTTTGTGAAGAACAAAATAATAGATGGAGCGGGGTACAACAGATTCTGGGGCACTTTAACTCCTTCCTTATATTCTACTAGGATGTCATACTGTTCATCAACAGGACCATAGTAGATAGCTAAACAAAGTATTTTGATGACTTTTTATCTACTTTTGTCGGCTAATAACGCAGGTATTTTCTTTTCACATATTTTTGCCTCTTCAGACACATAAAACATAGAAGGTAGGAGCAGGAGTCGGCCATTTGACGACTCAAGTCTGCTCCACATTAAATATGACCATGGCTGATCATTGAGCTCAATACCCTAATCCCTGCCAACCATCATTTCCACCAATACCCCACCTGCCTGCCCAATATCCCTTGATCCCTTCAGCCGCAACAACTATATCTACCTCTTTCTTGAAAACATATAATGTTTTGGCCTTAACCACTTTGGTGGTAGTGAATTCCACATGTTCACCACTTTGGGTGAAGAAATTTCCTCGTCTTAGTCCTAAAACCCCTTATCCTTGAACTTGTGACCCCAGTGAGTCTATTTTTCCCATTTGTTTAATTGGGCAAAACAGTGGATGATTGTGGGAATTGAACAATTAAATTTGGAATTTGATGCCAGAGATATTTTATTAAGATGTATGTAAATAGTTGTTTAGCAGTACAAAACTTAAGAATTGCTGAACTAAAGACACATTTTATCAAACTTTTCACTTTTTACTGATCAGGACAATTCACAAGAATGTGAATGTAAGGGGGTAAACAATTGTTCTGAATGAGAAAAGAATTCTGAATTGGTGTCAAGTGGGTACTGATTGATCGAGGTGTTACCCATAGAGAATGCAACAATTAGTAAGTTACATTTTTTGATGGTGCAACTGTTATGGTAGATAAAACATGCCTATAGGTGTTAATTATTTGGACCTCCAGAACACATTCAGTGAAGTTCCACAGAAGTGACTGTTTGCAATAGTGAAAGTATGTGGAATCCATACTGTTTTGGCTAATGAACGGTTAGGAAGTGGGAGACAGTGAGTCAAAATCATCAACAGGTTCAAGTGGTTGATTTTTCTACACTTCCTCACAAATTCCTGTGTTTTTTTGTCTTGGGCACAAAAATGTGTCCTACACTGAACAATACAGCGTAGAAAAACCTTGTGTGTTAGCTGTACTGTAAGTATTTACTGTCAGAATTTTAACTTTTTAAAATAGTAATCATGAAATTTTGTCTTTGGCCTATTTCTTGCAGAGGACATTTGAAATGTCAGATTGATGGTGATAAATTCTATTGAAAAATAATTCAGGTTGTTGCAATTTGGGATATCCATCCATAAATTATGTAGGTTTAATTAGAATTTTTAAATATGCCAGGGTATTTTTCTGATTTTTAAATAATAATTGTGTATATCAACAGAAATATTTTTCATGACTTACTCCATTCACTGCAGTATCATTCTGCTGCACAGTATATGGAAAGCAGGTGCTATAGCTGTGTGTAACTCTGTGCCAGTCTTTGGAGTTTCTGTTAACTTAGCTGTTATTAGCACTATCATTAAGCGTATCTTAATTCCTCACTTAACCTTAATTTATACAATTATCAGAATTCTGTTTCTCCTTCTGACTTAAAATCTAATAAATTTGACCATAAGATATAGAAGCAGAATTAGGCCACACTAATTATTCAATAAGGCCCACAATTGGTGGAGAGTTGAGAAGATTGCCCATGTATCTTCTCACCCAGCACTTATTACCTCTTTCAGGAAACTCACCCAATTGGTATCCCTTCTCACGACCTCGGGAGGAGAAAGTCATGCCCTACCTGTCTCTTCATGCTCAGGGAAAAATCAAAAGAGCAAAATTCAATTAAAAAGTAGTTGAGAGCCTTTAAGGAGGCAAAGGTTTTTTCTAATCAACTTATTGGGACATGTCACAACATGCCTCTGAGACAGGTGGGACATGAACCCAGATCATCTGATCAAGGTAAGGACACTGCCCCAAGATTCTCAAAAGTGTCTCTTTACATGTGCTGAAGTCATTTTCCAATGAGAACACTCTGAATAGTTATGATCCTCAAATCAAGGGACAGTTGATGAAGATTCTGTGATGAAGGAGGTTTCTTGTGAATTCCCTGTCGAATTTATTGGTGACTATCTTATGTTAATAACACCTCGATTTGCTCTTCCCCTCAAGTAGCAACACTCTTCATTGTCTCCTTCATTGAAATCTTCCATAATTTTGAGGAAAGACTTTTAAATTTGTTATGGACCAGGCCAGACCCCCTCAAAATATTTTAAGAATGTCGCCTCGACCCTAACTTGTTCTTTCTTTAAAGGTAGATGTGAAGTGGGTGTTCTAGGTGTGATGCAACTGGTCAAACCACTTGGCTTTAAGCAAAACACAATATATTTAAATGTTACAGTTAAAACACAACCAAAGGAAAGCGGAATTTAGAATAACAACTATTGGAAAACTTAGAGATAAAAGGTACTGCAGATGCTGGAGAATCCGAGATAACAAGCATGGGGCTGGATGAACACAGCAGGTCAAGCAGCATCATAGGAGCAGGAAAACTTGACGTTTCGGGCCAAAACCCTTCTTCAGAAAACTTAATTGGAAAACTTAACCTATATAGCAACTATTATTAATTAACTGTTCCAATATAGTAACATCACATAAATATACCCCTTGGCAAAAAGGTAGATTCAAACACAGATTCTTACAGGCAGGAAGGAACAATATCCAGAGGGATTTTAGAGAAAGTCAGTCAGGAATCCTTTACTGAGGCTTGCAACACCTCTGGTACTCACGACATCTTGTGACTACGGAGATAGTAGGAACTGCCAATGCTGGAGAATCTGAGATAACAAGGTGTAGAGCTGGATGAACACAGCAGGCCAAGCAGCATCAGAGGAGCAGGAGCGCTGACGTTTTGTGCCTAGACCCTTCTTCAGAAATGGTGGTGATTAAAAACCTGAACTGGGAGAACTGGCCACTCCCTTTCTGTTGTTAAACTGTTAGTCCCCAGGCTGTTTGACACCTCTGCTTTACAACCTCTCTTTAAAAAAAACCAAGGACAAAATAACCTTTTTAAAGTGACAGCATTGTCACAATTTTTAAGTAGACAGCAGACCTTGATCATACTTGCCGAATGAGTATGGTTGCACTTTGGTACGTCCTTGTAAAACTTGTACATCTAATGTCAGGGTAAAATGCAAGGTAGATGCTGATTACCCAAAGTGAATTATCTGATATGCTGAAGAGCCCATGTGAATGAATTACGGAGAAAAATTAATCTTGAGAAAGTTACGGGAAGAGAAATATTATAGTTTTAGTTTTGTAAGGTAATTGTTGTTAGTCAGGAAATGGTATTCGGGAAATTGATAGGATTAAAACACAATAAGTCATCTGCATCCCAGAGTACTTAAGGAAATGGTCCTTGAAATCGCGGATGCATTGGTGACCATTTTCCATCATTCCGTAGACTCTGGAAGAGTTCCAATAGACTGGAGGATAGCAAATGTAACTTTACTCTTTGTTTAAAAAAAAAGGAGGGAGAGAGAATTTGGGGAATTATAGGCTGGTTAGCCTGACATAGGTGGTGGGGAAAATGCTAAAGTCAATCATTAAGAATGTAATAAATGAGCATTTGGAAAGGAGGGACAAAATTGGTCCTCATCAGCATGGATTCACTAAAGGGAAATCATAGAGTCATAGAGCCCTATAGCATGGAGACAGGCCCTTCTATCCAAATTGGTCCATGCCAACCAAAATCATGCTTGACAAATCTTCTGGAATTTGTTGAGGATGTGACCAGTAGAGTAGATAATGGTAAATCAGTAGATGTTGTGTATCTGTACTTTGAAAAGGCTTTTGACAAGATTCCACGCAAGAGATTAGTAAGGAAAGATAAAGCTCATGGTATCGAAGGTAATGTATTGACGTGGATAGAGAACTTGTTGGCAGGCAGGAAGCAGAGAGTCAGAATAAATGGATCCTTTTAGAAGGACAGGCAGTAACAAGTGGGGTGCCGCAGGGTTCAGTGCTGGGACCCCCAACTGTTCACAATGTACATTAACGATTTGAACGAAGGAATTGAATGCAATATCTCCAAATGTGCAGATGACACTAGGCTGGGTGGCACTGCATGCTGTGAGGAGGATGCTAACAGGCTGCAGGGTGACTTGGACAGACTGGCTGAGGGGGCAAATACTTGGCAAATGCTGTATAATGTGGATAAATGTGAGGTTATCCACTTTGGTCAGAAAAACAGGAAGGCAGATTATTACCTGAATAGTGGCAGTTTAGGAAAAGGGGAGGTGCAACAAAACCTGGGTGTCATGGTGGAACAGTTGCTGAAGGTTGGCACGCAGGTGCAGCAGGCAGTGAGGAAAGCTCATGGCATGCTGGCCTTTATAGCGAGAGGATTTGAGTATCGGAGTAAGGATGTCTTGCTGCAAGTTATACAGGACGTTGGTGAGGCCAGACCTTGAGTATTGTGTGCAGTTTTGGTCCTTCAATCTGAGGAAGGACATTCTTGTTATTGAGGGAGTCCAGCGAATGTTCACCAGACCGATTCTCATGATGGCAGGATTGACATATGACGAAAGACTAGATCTTCTGGGCTTGTATTTGCTGGAATTTAGAAGACTGAGGTGGGTATCTCATGGAAACATACAAAATTCTGACAGGAATGGACAGGCTAGATGCGACAAGAATGTTCCTACTGTTGGGGAGGTCCAGAATAAGAGGTCACAATCTAAGACTAAGGGGTAGGGCCATTGTGTACTGAGATAAGGAAGAATTTCTTCATTCAGAGAGTTTGAATTTATGGAATTCTCTCCCACAGGAAGCTGTTGGGCCCAGTTCATTAGATATATTCAAGAGGGAGCTGGATGTGGCCTTGCAGCTAAAGGGTCTAGGGGTACGGAGAGAGGACAGGAATGGGATACTGAGATTGCATGATCAGCCATAATCATATTGAATGGTGGTGCAGGCTTGAAGGGCCAAATGACCAATCCTGCACCTATTTTGTGTGTTGCGTTTCCAAGTTTGGGAGCAATAGAAAAGCAACTAACCATTTATAAAAGAAGTCACTTATTTTGTTGTATAGAAATGTGAAAATTCTAAGTTTATAGCATGCATTTAAATGGACACTAGATAAACATGATGAAGAAGATGACTGTGATGGTAGATTGAGATAACAAAGATAGAAGATGACTTGTTTTGAGCATAAACATTGACATGGACTGGTTGGAACGAATGGCTTGTTCCTGTGATGTGTGTTCTATGTAATCTGAGTTAATCCTCTGTAGTAATCATATTGCCTATTTTTAATCCTGCAGATCTCTTGTGCAAAACTTATCCGTCTCTCAAATGTCCAGCTGGAACACCCTTCAAGTCCTAAATGACAATGACAGTTCTGACATTCTTTTTCCAGTGATGGCAGTTGGCTCCTATTCTCAGTCTGGTAGGTACTGTGTATGGAAGCTTATGCCTATTCTTTCTTTACCTTTAGCACCCCCTAGTGCCTCACTAAAGTATGACGCACTGTTCAAAGGCAAACTGCCCTCACATTTTGTGATAACAAGGTGTAGAGCTGGATGAACACAGCAGGCCAAGCAGCATCAGAGGAGCAGGAACGCTGATGTGTCGGGCCTAGACCCTTCTTCAGAAAACTGAAGAAAACATTTCTGAAGAAGGGTCGAGGCCCGAAACGTCAGCCTTCCTGCTCCTCTG
>JAHRHZ010000023.1:4338941-4366054 GCA_024137785.1 Ginglymostoma cirratum
CAGAGGAGCAGGAAGGCTGACGTTTCGGGCCTCGACCCTTCTTCAGAAATGTTTTCTTCAGTTTTCTGAAGAAGGGTCTAGGCCCGACACATCAGCGTTCCTGCTCCTCTGATGCTGCTTGGCCTGCTGTGTTCATCCAGCTCTACACCTTGTTATCTCAGATTCTCCAGCATCTGCAGTTCCTACTATCTCGGCATTCACATTTTCTTCATATTGTTTGCTCTTTTGCAGAGCAGAGTTACTTGCCTCTTGAGAATTTTTTCCATTATTTTTCCTTCAGCCCTGTTATTTTGTCAACTTGACGACACTTATCAAGAGTTGCCTTCGTTGGCTAACCTGAAATACTGCAATGCAATTACACGTGCATGGTTGATTAGGGGAAGTTGCAGTATTCTTTTGTCCCTTTTGCACAGATGTGATGCCTCGTAAACATGAAGACCCCCTGAAAATGGTCTTCTAATAAAGGATAGAATTCTTCGATAAACTGACAAGGCAGCTAAATTCAGAAGATTTCAGGGAAAAGATTTTTGAAAGGGTTTCAATTTAGACCCATGTTTCATAATTTAAAAAAAACGCTTTTGTCTATTCTTTATTCCTTTGGCTTTCTTTAATTGATAACTATAAGTGGTGTTTCAGAACTACAGCTGGGAATCAAACTTATATCCACAGAAAATAACTGGGGCAATGTGCATAATATTTTCAGAATCTATGCAGTTAGCAGAAGGATAATCATAAGTAATTAACCACTAATCTCATAACTTTGGAATGGGGTTCAGGTTGAATGAGGAATTGCACAGAACATTAAGCTTTGTTTCAAGAAGAGGACCCTTTAAACTTTGTCAAAAATTGAGCCGTTTGTGTTTTGGGTGTGCCAAATTAGCTTGTTGAGCTGAGTAATGTAAGCTACATATGTTGCAGATGCCACTTCTGATAATCTGGTGTGCTGTGATGAACATGACAATGTCATTCTAGCTGTCGAACTTGCCCAGAAAGGATCCCAGCATCAATATAGGTGAGGATTAAATGACATTTGTCTTTGATTATATTGATATGTGTTTTTCCAGAAATGTTCTAGTATTTGTAATAACGTCAGACACCAGTTTTCTGAAGAATATTGATGTTGACGAAGTAAATAATTTATTTCTATTATATTTTACAAAAAATTTTCTTCTCCTGAGGTTTGTTTTGTCTCTCCACAGTTCTGAAGCTGCTCCTCCACTTCAGGTCGATGTTGTTAGTGGTCTTTTGCCAACTTCTACTGTTCCAGAAACCATGACTGTTGGTGAGTGTCTTTACAAAATATTTATTGTTTCTATTTGAATTGATATAAAAGCTATTTCCCTTCAGTTTTCTGTTTAACCAAGTAAGTACAGTCAATTTGAATTCATTAGTCATATTTTTGAGGTTCTTAATCTGAACATTTTATCTTGGGCACAGGGGAATATAAAGATGAAAATCTTAGGAAACATCTTTTTTGTTGTAAAATGTGGTTGATTGAGCTTTGACAAAAGGTCTAAGAACTGTTAAGATTTTCAAGAGTTCCTCATGGCAAAATTGCTGAGTTCATGGAGCAAAGCAATTCTTTCTGCATTTACTGTTTGCCGCTTGGTTTTGCTGCTATTGTCATTTGTATCGTTGGTCAGTGACCACTGAATTGGACTTTAAAATTGTGCACTTGGTAGGACTGAATGCTATTTTGATTGGCCTCCTGTATCCCCCATTTGTCTCAGTTGGTGCTACGTAACTTCACTTGGTTTTAAAATGCGTCCTCTGTCTAGCTTGTTTGTCATTATTCACTTTGCCTGTTCAGACACATTGCACTTTAAGCTACACTTTTACTAACATTGAGTTATAATCTTACTTTTTTTAATCTTACAATTCATAATACAGTTTCTCTATTGATCCATTGTGATTGAGGTAAAGCATTTTAACTCTGTTAAAAGTTATTCTTACATTTTAAGTAAATTTATAATTCTGCAGGAGAATTGCAATCATAACTGTATCTTTTTAGTACGTAAACTGATACCGTGGTGTTCTCGGACTCGCTCTTCGTGTTTGCAAATGGTTTTATTGAGCAAGAGTTTCTTGCTCAATAAAAGCAATGGTGAGCAGCATACTTTTGGCAGGTGGTCTGTAATGGCATTTAATTCAGCACTTGATAATGGGTAGTATGTGGCGTTGCTTGCTGGATGCATTGATGCTCCTCCCTTTACCATCAAGTTACTCAGAAGGCTTAATGCTGAGAAAAAACTCACTCCACATGTTATCAATATATTCATGATCAATTTTAGATAGGATCACTGCAGTGTGGAAGCAGACCATTAAGCCTATCAAGTCCTTGCCGACTCTCTGAAGAACAACCCACCCAAACCCAACCCCCTACTCCATCCCTGTAACCCTCCATTTCCCATGCTAATCTACCTAGCCTTCATGTCCCTGAACACGGTGGGCAATTTAGCACGACCAGTCCACCTAGCCTGCACATCTTTGGACTGTGGGACGAAATCGGAGCACCAGGAGGAAACTCGCACTGACACAGGGAGAATATGCAGACTCCACACAGACAGTTGCCTGAGGTGGAATTGAACCTGGGGTCCTAGCACTGTGATGCAGCAGCGCTAACCACTGAGCCACTGTGCGAGCATTGTTGCTGTGTCACCCAGAAAACAAATGATATTACAAATGTAGATTATAGGCCCCACTCTGGAGCCTGGCTTGATGGCTATCCCACGCGCTCGGTAAAATGACAGACACCTTTCAAGTGAGACAGGTATTTGAAAAAGAACGTATTTCCTTGGTTCTGCAGTTGTTAAAATAGATTTTAATTGCTTGGTGGCATGAATAGTACTAATTTTTCATGCAGGATGCTGCCAACGGCATCTCTGGCAGTGATGTCCCAGGTACTGCAACTGCCTGGTGAGAACTGTCTGCTTTGTAGTTGAGGGCAGCAAACACTTGCTTAAACTTCATATGAATTAGTATGTTTGCAATTTAGCTTGGATCTTTCATTGCACTTCATACTGCAAAAATGCAGGAAGTGGCAGGAAAGCTTGGAAATGGTAATGCCATTGCAGTCCTAATAGTAAAAGCTGCAATGATGGTTTAAAGTCTGCAACCAGTTGAAAACACTATTTTACCTCTCAGTTTTTTAACCTGCTAACAGGTGAGGATGGTGTTTGTTTGAAGGTAGATAAAACTCACTAGCTTGCCCACATTGTGTGCTGACATTCATTACTGAGGAAGGAAACTGGATTTCTCACAATCATATACCATACTCTTAAATGTCAATGTTACACTTCTACGCTATGCGTTGTATGTTTCTTGGTTGTACAGATTTCATCTGCAACTTTTATTTCTTTAATCTCTTAAATGTCATAAAACATAACATTCCAAGACACATCAGAGACATTTTAAAACAGAAAATGAGAGAGCAGATAACAAAAAGCTAGAACAATGAGGTAGGTTTTAAGGAGCTACTTCAAGGAGACAAGAGGTGAGGGGTTTATGAAGGGAATTCCAGAGCCTAGTGGCTAGGCAACTAAAGGTATAGTCACCACTTGAGGAGAGATTTTATTTGGAGTTACTCAAGTGGCCTGAATTAAATGAGAACAGATATCACAGAATCCCTACAGTGTGGAAACAGGCCCTTTGGCCCAACAAGTCCACACCAACCCTCCAAAGAGCATCCCACCCATCCCCCTACCCTTTGCCTGTAACCCTGCATTTTCCATGGTTAACCCATCTAATCTACACATTCCCAAACACTATGGGCAATTTAGCGTGGCCAATCCACCTAACCCGCACATCTTTGGACTGTGGGAGGAAACCGGAGCACCCGGGGGAAGCCCACAGGGAAGAATGTGCTAACTCTACACAGACAGTCACCTGAGGGTGGAATTGAACACGAGCATTGTAGAAATTTGCCAAGAGTGGTAGGCCCAAGCTACAAATAGATTTGATGAGCGATGAGAGAGTGATGAGTGGGAGAATGCTCAATATGATGTCAAATCTGACACTGAGATTGCAAACACTTTGACTCAATCTGAGACACTTGCCATGGAGGAGGATAGAATTGGTGGGGACTGAAGCCAATGCCTTTGGTCTTCCCAATATTTAACTGGAGGAGATTTCTGCTCATGCAATACTGAATGTTGAATAATTCGTCTGGCAATTTAGAGGCAGTGGAAGAATTGAGGGAAGCAGTGATGAGGTTCAACTTGTTATGGACCAGACCAAATCCCCTCAAGATATATTCAGAAGAATGGCTGCACCCTAACTTTTCCGTATTTTAAAGGTAAGTATAAGGCATTGCATTCCAGAGGCAGTTGGATTGGTCAAACTACTTGACTTTAAGAAAAACAAACTTTATTTTTACACTTGAGTTAAAATACAGACAGAATGAAAATAAAAGAAAAGAATTAGCTTAACTGTAACTCTATCGAAATGTTTAACAAAACAAAATACTTATTAACTATTACTAACTAACTGCTCCAATATAATAGCATCCCATAAAACACCCTTGGTAAAGGCAAATTCAGTAAAACAGATTGTCTCACATGCAATTCTCGCAGCAGGAAGAGCACACCCCAGCTTTTAGCTGTAATAGAGAGGAATAAGAGCTTCCACATTGAGCTTCAAGATCCCAGCGACTGCAGAAAGCTGAAACTAAAAGTCCTGGTTCCGTGGAAGCTTGAACCCACCCATTCAGCTTGCTTCTATTGTTCCAACTTCGGGGGAAAATAAAAACCCAAGACCTTGAAAACTGTTTACTTGATTGGCATTGAGCAGACCGCACATTACCTCTGTCTCAACTTCTCTTCGTTTCAAAAAACAGGACCAAAATACACCACCTGAAGCCATAGAAGCGTCAAAAGCTGCATACCTCTACATTGCATCATCCGGCTTTGTGTTTTGGTGATGTGTCTGATGGACAACATGAATTTGAATAATATGATCACGGAATTTTACAGAACAGAAGGCGGCCATTTGACCCATCGTGTCTATATTGGCTACTGAAAGAGCTATCCAGCTAGTCCCATTCTCCAGCCCCATCGCTGTAGTCCTCTAAATTAATCATTTTCAGATAAATATCCAGCTCTCTTTTGAAATATCCTTTAAAATCAGCCTGCACCACTTTCCCAGGCAGCACATTTCGAATCTTAACAACTCTGAGTAAAGAAGTTTCTCCTCATCACACTCCCAGGTCTCTTCGTTAACAGTCTTGAATTGTGACCTGTAGTTACTGACATACCAACTAGTGGAAACAGAATATCCTTCTTTACCTTTTCAAAATTATTCATGATTTTGAACACTTCAGTAAGGTCACCTCTTAATCTTCTCTGCTCCAAGGAGAATAAACTCAATTTCTCTAATCTGTCCTTGTATTTTATATCCCTCATTTCTGGTATCACTCCCTAAATCTGCTTTGCACTCTCTTGCGGGTCTCTAATATCTTTCCTTAAGTGAGGTACCCAGAACTGAACTCAATATTCCGATACGGTCTGATGAATGATTTGTGGATCTGTAGCATCACTTCCTTGCTTTTATACTCTCTGCCTCAATTTATAAACCCAAGGACCTTTATAAGCCGCCTTAACAACTGTTTCATCTTGCCTCGCCGCTTTCAGAGAATTATGCGCATGAACCCTAAGGTCCCTCTGCTCTTGTACACCCTGTATTGTCTCTCCATGTTTCTTCTACAAAAATGCATTACCTCGCGTTTCTCTGCATTGAAATTCATCTGCCTGTCTACTCATTTGGCCAACTTGTCAATCCCTCTGAGTCAGTCAGCGTCATCCTCACAATTTACTCTTCTCTTTAGCTTAGTATCTGCAAATTTAGAGATTTTGCCCTCAACACCCATCTCCAGATAAATCAGAAAGAGCAAGGGTCCCAAGACCAATTCCTCATCCACTGCCTGTGACACCTCGTAAAGAACCCAGTCAAATTTGTCAGACATACCATGCCTTTGACAAAGCCATGATGACTGTCAAGTATTAACTTATTTTTCTCTGGGTGTGTATTTACCTTAACTTGTATCACGGCCTCCATCAGTTTTCCCACGATTGACGTCAAGCTGACAGGTCTGTAGTTTTCTGCATTATCCTTTTCCCCTTTCTTAAGCAGTGGTGTTATATTTGTGTCCCTCAAGTTCCCTGTGACTAACCCTGTGTTCAGAGGGGTCTGGAAAATTTCTGTCAACTGCAATTTGCTGTTTTACCCCTCTCGGCAATCTAGGATGCATCCCATCTGGGCTTTGCGACTTCTTTACCTGGAGTGCTGCCAGCATTTTTTTTCACTTCTTTACCTAATTCTGTACCGCTCAGTTGTTCAACACTGACATTTTCTTGGAGGCTATTGTCACCATTTTCTAATTTGTTAAAGACAGAAGCAAAGTACTCATTCAGTACCTCTGCCATACCCTTTAATTCGGTGAGCAGCTTAGCCTGCTTGTTTATTTTGGGTGCCACTCTATCCTTCATTAATCTTTTCCTATTATTTTAATTGAGGAGCAATTTGCTTTGTTTTAGAACAGCTTGCCATCCTTTCCTCATGCTTCCTCTTAGCCTTCCTTAACCCAGCCTTAGCCTGTCTCCTGCATTTGAGATACTCTTCCTGATTTCTCTTACTATCTTGGTATGCATCATATGCCTCCTTTTTCTTCCTTATCTACTCATCAATGTCCTTCGTCACCCAGGGACATTAGCTTTGGATACCCTATATTTATTTCTTATGGTATTGTACCTAGCTTGGACCCTATTCACCACTCTTCTTTGAAATTCTCCCAGCAGATCATTCTGTAACCAGAATTATCTTCAACTGTCATCGGATCATTGAAAAAATGTAGCATATGCAATTCTCTCGTTAGAGAGGAAGATGCTTTGCTGTGGATGGATATTTCCAAAACTACAAGTGCTACTTCTGATCCGTAGTGGGGCACTCACAATATTCCCGTAACAAAGTGACTCAGAATGCACTGGAACATTTTGTGTTGGATGCTGAGGACAATCAATTTTGAGAGGCTTTAAAATACTTTCATTGTGGTGAAAAGTTTCTTTGTACAATTAACACCGGCTACCTGACCGACTGTTCAGACTAACAAGTCTTGTTTACTTAATCTGCTTAAACCATTTTAAGATGACTTTTCAGCTTTGAAAACCTGGACTGCTGCAAACTGCCTGTTCTGCTGGCATGAAACTGTTATTCTCAACTGAAACCTGGTCTATCTGTTTGTGTGTCACATAACAGCTACTTGCTAAACAACTCATTCATTCATTAGCTCCCTAAGTAGTTTGCTAGTCATTTAACTTGTCATGTGTTTTCTTGCAAATGATATTTCAACACTCTGGTTTAAAAAAAAGACTTCCTGTTCCCCTTCTTTTTAAAACATGTCCCCTTAACAGAGCAAAAACCAAAAACGTATTTACCTCTACCTTCGCATCCAAATTCACAAATTACGATAATAGATTAGGAGCCTTTATCACACAAGACATTTTGACCATTACATTGAAGGTTTTGTTGGAAACACACGTGATACTCTTGTTATAAAACCAGAAGGTATGAAGAGCAGATGGCAGAGCACATTGGAGGAGCTTTGTTCAAAATTTCATACAAACAGAATTGAAAGCTTCATTGGAAAAGTGGCTGAACTTGATGTCAAATGTGAAACCTCTGTCTCGGAGCTATTTTCCGCTAAAGCTCATTCAAGCATCAAACGACGATCCGTAATTTGTGAGGGGTTGGTCGAAGTTAATGGAGATGAAAATTTGGCTACCGCTTTGTGTCTTTTTGTTTAGAATGAGGAGAAAGAAGAACAGTGAAAGTTTGGACAAAAGGAATGATTGTCATACTCCCCAAACACGGGTGGAATTGATTGTGACATCTGCTGTGCTGTTATGTTGCTGTTGTCTGTGGCAAATTCTTCAGCACAATTATCTTCAACAAAATTAGAACAGCTATTGATAGCTGACTGTGAGAGGTGCTAGCTGGTTTTTGTTATTTCAATCTTTACTTTTATTTTTATTTTCTCTTATTTGGATTTCTTGTGTAAGACCATGGAGAGAAATGCATATCAGATGTCAGAACTTGCATTGGACCAGTTTCTGTTGCTTCTCCAAATACAGAAATCAGGTATGATTGAAAAAGATACAAATACAGAAGGCCCTGCATTAAAACTTGCATGACGAAAAAGCATTTTCCCAACCATCTAAATAAAAATTGACATTGCTGGAATCTTCCCAGGGCCTGACAGCCATGGGTGATGGCGAAGACCTTGGGAGAATTACGAGAGAAATCAAGCAAGGCTTTTCTTGAAGTTGAGACCATTTTCCAACTAATTTCTGTGTGTCAAGACAAGATTCTCATGACTCAGCTGCCAGAGGCCAATTAGCAGAAATAATTACTCATTATAACTCTAATTATTACCTCACCAGTCCTCATTCTTCGCATTCTATTCGTCTAATATCTGCCAGACAGAAACTAGACACCAAGAATTCCTGTCATGAGCATGTACCTGGCAACTCCAGCTCGTTACTTGCTCCCTCTGGATCTCTGATTTTGACACATGGCACCAGCATCTCAATGCACTCTCTGTGGGCAGTGAGCCCACTTCCACAGATATTGCCATCGGATACAGAACAAAATTGTACCCTCATTGTCCACCACCAGTCTGCTTATAGCATGCTTTTGCACTTTAATGTTTCATTTGGGAGTATACCAACTCTTATCATTTCACTGCTGCAGTAAGGGCACTGTGCTCACTTGGATAAGCATGCAATTCACCCATTGCACCAAACTGCATCTCAGGGCTGCGTAATGCTCACTCACCATCAGCCTATTTTGCCCACAGCATTTAGCTTTGCCTTGCCACCTTGCACTTTGTCCACTTAGCCACAGTCAGTATGCTCACAATACTTCTGTCTTGCCTCGCCTTTTAGGCAGACACAAAGTCTGTCAATAGTGATCAATGGGTGGACATGTTGCTGTGTGGCACTGTGCTATGTTGATCTCATACCTGTGTAATGTGCCAGTGGCTTAGGCAGCTAATGCCCTGCGCGTGCCTCAGCCAAATGGTCATGTCTCAAAGTGGAAAGGGAATAGTCCTCAGTTAGGTCAAGGGAGATACCCTTTGGTCAGAAGGCCCTAGCGCTGTAAATTAAGGGTAGCTTTCAATGTCAGTCAAGCAGCTTGGGCACTGTCTGCTGCTTGAAGTGGTCAGGATCACGATATTCTCATAGGAGATAAGGAACTGAATGCTGGACACTCCATCACCCCACCTGGCTCTTTCTGCCTATTGTGGGCTATTTTCTCCTGGAATGAGAGAAAAGGAGCAATTAAGTTAGATGAAAGTTGTACACCTGTTAGTTCTGCTGAAAGTGTTTGAAAGGTTGTGAGGTGTTCCAAGTAAGTGAGCAGGAGGTGCAGAGGGCGTACAGGGTTAGCAGTCTGGGGGATTGAGATAGGTGAGAGTGAGTGAGGGAAGATGTTAAATGTGACAGCAAGTGACAGAGCGTGAGTCTTGGTGTGATGTGTGTGCTGTAGCGGGTGGTGGGACTTATCCTCGTGGAGCTTAGAAGCCATTGACCTTGTTCCTAATTGTTGGGCATACTCCAAACAGCTGAGACCACACTGACCTGAATCAGGCTGCCAGGCTCTGGTATCATGGGCTTCTACACTGGCACTGGGGGAAAGGACAGCCTTCTTTTGTCTCACCAGGACCTCCAGATCCTTGTCTGCAAAGCAGAAGCCAAGTTCTCCTTATTTGTTATGTCTGGGCCAAATGTCACGAATGATGCAGGACAGCTGTGGACTGACAGTGCTTGATTGGATGCACAGTGACTGAAAGATTCTGCAGCCAGAGTTCCTGGGGTATCCTGCCGGTGGTGAGTACATCCAGGTCCAGTGATTGGAGAATTCGGCTTGTGTTGAATGGGAGGGGTATTGTGAGGGCATCATACCTAGTTAATGAGGCGAGATTGTACTTGGCCTCATGGAGAGAAACCCTTCGTGAAACCTGGAGAAAATGACATTTTGACACTTTGCCAAGCTACGGTAAGATTCACCCCATGGATTTTGGAACTCTGAGGTCCTGTGCCACACTCGGGGGGTTTTGTTTGCAGTGGGCAACTAGTTGACAAATTGTGCAACTGCTTTGTTTGTCATTTTCTGTCCATTGATATTGTGAGTGAAAATAAGTGGAAATGCACTTGTCATTTTCTGAGATACAATCAATTGCATCTGAAGCCTTGACAGTCATATGGGGCCTCCAGATTTCAGCCAGACAGTTTTAATTTTAAACATTGATGCATGAAACGTGGGTCTGAATTGTGATTCAGAAAATAAGCTTTTCGGAAAGGAAGAACATGCTGGACACAAATTTTTAAAATAACCTATGCTTTGGAGCTAGACAAATAGCTAGATATGATCATATAATTAGGAAGTAACTGTTAATGCTAAAGCTTTGTAACCACTCATTTCAGATAATAGGTTCTAAGAAATAATTTTTTGTAGAGCTGTCCTGATTTTTGACAAGCAGGAAATTAAGATTTTCATTTTGATTGCATATTTATCATCTGATTGACTACATTTCTTTTCATTGGAAACAAACGTGGAAGAAATGTGTGAGAAGGGTGTATAACATATCATTTTGGAAATTTGGAATTTTAACATAGAGGTTGACTAATTTTGGGTTTATTTCTGTAAAGTTTTATTTTCAAAGAAGTCTGAAAATTTGGAGATATTTTTAACCAACTTGTTCAGGTACTGTATAACACATATCTGAGGCAGGTGGGACTTGAACCCAGACCTTCTCTTCCAAAGGGTCCACTATGTCATAAGAGCCCTAAAATAGCAAAAGATGATTTTGGTCTGTTATCCCTTGGGTTATGGAATGAACACAGCTCCACTGCACCATGCAGCAGGTAAAAGTTTGTTGTTCTAGTAAGCTGCCTAGGCAACAAAGTTATTTGGAACATTAACTTAAATATTTAACTTCCAAGAAAACTCATGATTCCATTTTGTGCTTAGCAGGATACTAACGGCATTAATTCATGGAATGTTTATACTGTTGAATTTCTGAGAGTGAGAGAGATAACGTATCAAGGCGCTAGTTTTCACTTTTGATTTCAATTCAGAAGAATCAGGATTCATTTCAAGAGAACAGCTTCCCCCTAGCAAAATACTCAAAGTTTTGCTTGAGAATAGCCACTCTCGCAAAACATTTTAGTTTGAAATCTCCAAGGGGTGAGAGTTTGTATGGAAGTTTTCTAGTTGTCAAATCTGAAAGGAACTTGACATCAGAGCTGGAAAGTAGTTATAAGACACTTGTCTTATAAATAAAAGGAGCTGGAAAATAACTTTAAAAAAAGGAGTTGCGATGGAGATGCTATTCCTCTGCAGTAATGCATCTGTGATGGATATTGCTGGGAAACAGGTTGAAACTTTGTTTTTGCTGTTTATGTTAAAATCTTTCCAAACTAACAATTTAGTTTTTCTTTTCTATATGCAATAAACTTGTCTTATTGTGCTGAAGAACATTAACAGCGTTTTGTATCTGTTTCGTGGCTGGGATCTGACTTGATCAGTATTAACATCAGCTGGAATCATAACAACAACCTCTAGACTATGGTATAACAGCAAAACGCCCTCTTGTGTTCAAATGGCTGATGTGAAGCACTGTTAGATTTTTTCCCACAAACAGATGATGTGATGTTATTTAACGAACAAAGTTAGAATTGGTTTGCTGTTCAGTAGGTACATTGAGTGCTATGAATTTTTCTGATTTGACAGCTGAATAACAGGATGTTTTCCAACATGAACAGGTAGATGAGTAACTAATGCTTCCTCAGAAGCTTTGTGACTCAGCAGGCAGGTGGTGTACTTTCACAGAGTGAATCATGCAGTTTTATTTATCAGGTGGGCTGCTGTGTATAATGATCAAACTGGCACTGACTGAAAATTATTGTCAGTGAATTCAACTATTGCCTGGCGATGAAATCCCAGATCGTATGATGTAACAGAAGGTTTTAGCTTGTCTGCTGCTATTGCAAAAGTCTGGGAAATCTTAAATGGCAATGTGAAAACTACTTTTGAGGAGGACTGTTCACTTAGATATGTAACAGGCTGCAGATCTATTGATAAGGCATATATTTTCTGTGAATGATATAACTTAATCAATCTATATGTATTTTTGTGAAAGGACTCATCTCTAAGAATAGCACAAGCTATGATTTGAAGAATATTCTTAGTGACAATATAGTCATCACATGGCTTAGGATTCTCCTGCATTTTCTTTTAAAAGACAGACTTTTTGTTTTAGAAGTAATATTCCCCTGCAGAAAAGAGCAGCTTACTTCTGATGAATTTATTTGCCTTTGTAATGACAGCCTGTTTAGAAATTCTTTAGCCTGAGATTTCTATGTTTTATTATTTATCTTAATGCTCAATTCACTTTATGGCAAGGAGACAAAATAAGCTCTGCAGATGCTGGAAGCCAGAGTCTCTAGGTTTGAGGCTGGAAAAGCACAGCAGTTCAGACAGTACAGCAGCATCAGAGGAGCAGAAAAGTCAACGTTTTGACCTGGAATGTTGACTTCCCTGCTTTTCCAGCCTAACTCCGAGAGACTAAATTTATGGCAAAGAGATTGTGGATATTTGTAAAGCCTCATTTGCAAGCACAATCAACTAGCCAGGATTGCTGGTCATTTCTTTAAGTGTTTCCACATGTTAAAACAAAAAGAAAAATATATAAACCATTTTAATTGGTAATAATGTAGCCAATGTAGATTTTCATCAACTTCTGGTAAAATAGCTGAAGACTTGATTATTTCTGCAGTATGGGTGTCACATGAGATGTGCTAGCTGAAGTATCTAAATGGATTCGGATAGCTGATTTCCTTTTTTCAAGAAGTCCCAAAGCTGAATAAAAGCTCAATGATCATAATTCATTTTACAGTTTTTTTTGGTGGCCAGTGAATCTGGTAGCTTTGTTTATCTTCATTAGTTAAATATCATTTCTCTTTCATTAACTAGCTTTGATTTTATGCCTATTAATTATTTTCAGTGTTAGGTATCCATTTATCACAAAGAAAAACCTTTCTGTCCAACTTCAGCTTTTTCTCCACTTGCATCTTAAAGAAAAATTCTGCCTACTCAAGGTTTAGAAAATAAAATATTTCAAGTTGTAGTCACCATGATATTTCATTCTGTGTTCCTCAAGCAACTTTTTTTCATTCATTCGTGGTAAGTGGTCACTTACTGACTGCCCCTAATTGCCATTGAGAAGACTTTGTTGTGATGTCGTCTTGAACCACAACAGTCCTTGGGGTGTAAGGAGACCCACAGTGTTGATGGGAAGGGAGTTCCAGGATTTTGACCCAGTGACACTGAAGGAATCGTGATATATCTCCAAGTCAGGATGGTGTGTGACTTGAATAGAAACTTGCAGGAGATACTGCTCCAATGTGTCTGCTGCCTTTGTGCTTCCAGGTGGTAGACGTTGCTAATTTGGATGGTGTTGTTGAAGGAAACTTGGTGAGTTACTGCAGTATATCTTGTGGATTGTATACAGTGGTGCTACTGTACTTCACTGGTGGAGGAAGTGAATGTTGAAGGTGGTGGAAGGGTTTGCAGTCAAGCAGGCTGCTTTCTGCTGGATGGTGTTAAGTTTCTTCAGTAATGACCTTGATTCTCAGCACAGTTCGTGACAACTCAATACTGAAGCAGTCCCTGTCCAAATGCAGCAAGTCTCAGATGATATCCAGATTCGGGCTGATCAGTAATCACTACACAACTGAACATCTCCACTTATAATCTTCTGATGGAGGGAAGATCATTGTTGGAAGGCGCTGAAGATGGTTGGGTCTAGGATACTGACTACCTTGGGGAATTTGTGCGGTGCTGGCTTAGGGCTGAGTTAACTCACCTCCTAACAAGTACAACTTTTGTGTTCGGAATGACTCCAACCAGGGAGAGATTTTCCCTGATTAGTATTGACTTCTTTGGTTTTGCTTAGGCTCCTTGATACTTCACTTGATCGAATGCTGTCTTGATGTCTAGGACAGTCATTGGCATGACATGTTCGGAGTTTGACCATATTTGGACCAAGGCTGAATGTCCCTGGCAGAATCCAAACGGTGTCAGCAAGCATGTTATCCCTTTGATAATGCTATCAAGCAGCACTTGCCATCATGTTGCTGATGACTGAGATCAGGTTTATAGAGTGGTAAGTGACTGCTTGGATTTGTCCTGGGTTTTGTAGAAAGGATGTACCTGGCATTTTGCCACAACGTTGGGTAGATGACTGTGTTATATCTGTGCTGGAAGAGTTTAGTTAGGGGTGCAACTAGTTCCAAAACACAAGTCTTCAGTACAGCTGCCGGAATATTGTCAGGGCTCATATTCTTGGCAGTATCTAGTGTCTTCAGCTGTTTCTTGATGTCATGTGGAGTGAATTATAATTGTAACTTATTTTGAAACAGGTTTGTAAGTGTTGAAGATTTAAAAAAATGTGAATTCTCGTACAAAGAACGCACAAAGTTAAAATTCAGATAAAGAGGATTTTCAGTATTCAGCGTGTTAACCTTCATTACAAGCGAAATAGACCATAGGAAAAGAGAGGTTTTATTAAAATTGAACAGAATTATAGTGAGACCGCATATTGGGTGTGGGATTAGTCTCCACGTTTGTGAAAAGATGTACTTGCTTTGGAGGTGGTATAGCGAAACTATGCTAAATGAGTCCCTGGGATGAGAGGTCTGTTCTGTGACAAGCAAATTGTCTCTCTATTTCTGGAGTTTAGAAGAATATAAGGCGATCTCAGTGAAAAGTATATAACTGTAAAGGGGTTTGATAAGGTAGTTGTTGAGATATTGTTTCTGTGGTCAGGAAATGTAAAATATGGACACAGCCTCAGGACATGCAGGAAATCATTTAGGACTGAGATGAGGGAGAATTACTTCATTTACTTTATTCAGTGTTTCAAATTCTTTACTGAAGAGGGTTATCGATACTCCATCCTTGAAACATAGTAATTGAGAAAACAGGAGCAGAAGTCAGCCTTTTGGCCTGCTAGCCTGCTTGGCCATTCAATATGATCATGTCTGATCATCCAACTTGCCACCCTGTTCCTATGTTCCCTGAGTGCCTTTTGATCTCTTCAGCCCAAAGGCTACATCTAGCTCCTCAGTCACATTCAGTGTTTTGGCTTTAACTGATTCGTGACAGTGAATCCCACAGGTTCATAACTGTCTGGTGAAGAAATTGCTCCTCATCTCACTGCAAAATGGACTACCCTGTATCCTTAGACTGTGACCCTTCGTTCTGTACTCCCTGGTCATTGGGAACATTCTTCCTGCCTTTAACCTTCTACTTCTGTGAGAATTTTATAAGTTTCTTTGAGATGACCCCCTCATTCTTCTAAATTACAGTGAATAAAGTCCTAATTGATCCAGTAGTTGTACATCATTCCTGTCATCCCGGAAATTTTTTTTTCTTTCTTCATTCATGGGAGGAGGGTGTCACTGGTTAGGCAGCATTTATTGCCCATTCCTAATTGCTCAGAGGGCTGTTAACAGTCAACCACATTACAGTGGAGTCACATGTTGGCAAAACCAGGTAAGGATGGCAGTTTCAGAGATAAAAGGTACTGCAGATGCTGGAGAATCCGAGATAACAAGCGTGGGGCTGGATGAACATAGCAAGCCAAGCAGCATCATAGGAGCAGGAAAACTTGACATTTCGGGCCTAAACCCTTCATCAGAAATGGGGAAGGGCAAGAGGGTTCTGAAATAAATAGGGAGAGAGGGGGAGGTGGATAGAGGATGGATAGAGGAGAGGATAGGTGGAGAGGAAGCAGACAAGTCGAAGAGGCGGGGATGGAGCCAGTAAAGGTGAGTGTAGGTGGGGGGGTAGGGAGGAGATAGGTCAGTCCAGGGAGGACGGACAGGTCAAGGGGGCGGGATGATGTTAGTAGATAGGAGATGGGGGTGTGGCTTGGGGTGAGAGGAAAAACAGGTTAGGGAGGTGGAGATGAGCTGGGCTGGTTTTGGGATGCGGTTGGGGGAGGGGAGATTTTGAAGCTTGTGAAATCCACATTGATGCCATTGGGCTGCAGGGTACCCAGGCTAAATATGAGTTGCTTTTCCTGCAGCCTTTGGGTGGCATCATTGTGGCACTGCAGGAGGCCCAGGATGGACATGTCGTCTGAGGAATGGGAGGGGGAGTTGAAATGGTTCGCGACTGGGAGGTGCAGTTGTTTGTTGCAAACTGAGCGCAGGTGTTCTGCAAAGTGGTCCCCAAGCCTCCGCTTGGTTTCCCCGATGTAGAGGAAGCCACAACAGGTACAGCGGATGCAGTATACCACATTGGCAGATGTGCAGGTGAACATCTGCCTGATGTGGAAAGTCTTCTTGGGGCCTGGGATTGGGGTGAGGGAGGAGGTGTGGGGGCAGGTGTAGCACTTCCTGCGGTTGCAGGGAAAAGTGCCGGGTGTGGTGGGGCTGGAGGGGAGTGTGGAGCGGACAAGGGAGTCGCGGAGGGAGTGGTCCCTCGGGAAGGCAGATAAGGGTGGGGAGGGAAAAATGTCTTTGGTGGTGGGGTCTGATTGCAGATGGCGGAAGTGTCGGAGGATGATGCGTTGGATCCGGAGGTTGGTGGGGTGGTACGTGAGGACGAGGGGGATTCTTTTTTGGTTATTATTGCGGGGACGGGGCGTGAGGGATGTGTTACGGGAAATGTGGGAGACACGGTTGAGGGCGTTCTCGACCACTGTGGGGGGGAAGTTGCGGTCCTTGAAGAATGAGGACATCTGAGATGTACGGGAGTGGAATGTCTCATCCTGGGAGCAGATGCGGCGGAGGCGAAGGAATTGGGAATAGGGGATGGCATTTTTGCAGGAAGGTGGGTGGGAGGAAGTGTATTCCAGGTAGCTGTGGGAGTCAGTGGGCTTGAAATGGACATCTGTTTCTCGGTGGTTACCTGTGGTGTCCAATAAAGTTGAGTGGAATTGTGAATTCAGGCTGTGGATCCTACGAAGAATAAAAAACAGCAGAGGTCCTTTGCAGGTCTGGGAGAAGGAGGCTCTGAGCTGGGGGAGTGTTGATTGTAGTGCCTGGAGATGCCTGCGCATTGCTGCAAGTGTGTGTTTCAGGAGTCGCAGGGAGAAGCGCTTCTGGAGGGTCTCAATGTTCTGAATGTAGATATTGTCACGGTTGGAAAGATGGCAGTTTCCTTCCCTGAAGGACATTAGATAGGTTTTTCTGACAATTGACAATGGATTCTTAATGCCAGATATTTATTGAATTCAAATTCCACCATCTGCCATGGCGGGATTCGAACCTGGGTCCCTAGAACATTATCTGGGTCTCTGGATTAACAGTCCAGTGATAACGCCACTAGCCATCACCTCTGTAGTCATTCTGGCAAACATTTGTTGCTCTCCCTCCATGGACAGAGCAACCTCTCAGTTGAGGAGTCCAAAACTGTACACAGTATTCCCGGGTGTAGTCTAACCAAGACTGTACAATTGCAGCAAGACATCCCTGCTGCTGTGCTCAAAACCACATGCTATCCTGCATCTGCATGCTTACTTTAGTACAAGCTTACGAGTATACCCAGGTCTGATTGTATCTCCCTGTTTCCCAATCACCATTCGGATAATAATTTGCCTTCCTATTTTTGCTAGCAAAGTGGATAACTTCACACTTATCCACATTATGTTTCGCCTGTCATACATTTGTTCATTAACTCAATTTGTCCAAATCACACCAAACGATTTCTGCGTGCTCCTCTCAGTTTACCCTGCCTGCCAGCCAGCCTTGAATACATTGAAGTTTGGCGTAGATGGATTTTTAGTCTCTTGGCATCAAAGGATATGAGCCATGGATAGGAAATTGAACCCAAGACCATGAGCATCCTGAATAATGGAACAGGCACTATGGACCACTGGGTCTGCTCTTGCTTTTAACTCTGTGTTGAAATAAATTTGTCAAGCAAAATAATAAGCTTGCCCAATATGTTTAGTTTTAACAACTTTTATCCATCTTCACTGAACATAACAATGTGCACTGACAGGCTTTTGATTATGTTGGGCGATGATACATACTTTGTCTGTATTTCATGACTCCAACCAGTTCAGACTTTCTCTGGAATCATCTATAGTTATGGCACAAAATGCAAGTGAAAGAGTCTGTCTTTTATGAAAAGCACAATAATTCAGTAGCACCTGTTTGTGTTTGGAATTTTAAAACATGTGGTTGCAAAACTGAATGTGCAAGGATTGGTCCTAAAGGTGCCACCATGATTGGTTTCATTTAACTGAATGTGGGAAAACTCACCTGGGCCAGAGATGAAATGATTCGGTAAATTGGTGGCACTTTTGATATTTCGGAGTAATTATGATTTGTCTGTGAACGATTGTTAATACTAAAATTGTGTTGCTGTCATTCAGAAAATTATCTGAATAACTTGGTTTATATTTTAATGTTGCAGTGTTCCCAATATTCATTGTTGCTAATTTTTGTCAGAACACAGCAGCAAAGAGTTGGTGATTTTCCAGTGACACCATAGGAAGCTACCCATGAAAATCTAACAGGATCATGATCACTGCTATCCCTATGTTTAAAATTTTTTTTTTACGAAATGAGAGATTTACTGTCAAGGCCAGTAAGTTTTTTTTAGTTCCAGATACATTAATTGAACTTGGGTTCCACCAAACGCTATGGTGAGATTTGAGTTCCTATCTCTGAGCATG
This sequence comes from Ginglymostoma cirratum, assembly GCA_024137785.1. Lineage (NCBI taxonomy): Eukaryota > Metazoa > Chordata > Chondrichthyes > Orectolobiformes > Ginglymostomatidae > Ginglymostoma > Ginglymostoma cirratum. The sequence continues at coordinate 4,357,690 of JAHRHZ010000023.1, forward strand.
AGCTTGGGGTCTTTGGAATACTGTCACAGTAACATTACCAATATACCACCTGACCGTAATCTGATGCCATTCATAGGGCATTCATGGTATTCAGAATTAGGGAAAATACCAAGTGGGATGAGCAGCCAGACAGATTGAGGAATTTTTACAGCATATGAAGAAATATAAAGTATTGAATACAGTTCACTTTTTGGTAATTTTACGGAAATCAAGGTACGGATGAGACTGTATACATGTGATCAAGGTTGAAGCTAAGATATCATGAAAAAATTAACTATTTTTATTCCAATCATCCTTGTATCTTTATCATAGAATGGAGTGAAGTGAATGACATTCCTGACTTAGTTTTTCAGGACCAGATAGGGTGTTCAATCAATTTTTTAAGCTGCTGCTCAAAGACTCAGTCAAAGCTCATTCGTCAAAGCTCATTCATCAAAGCTTAATTTTTTTTTTCCATGATTTTTTGCAGCAAAAATATTGTGTAAGCTGTTAATGTTAAAACATTGATTCTGGATTGGTTGTATCTGTGAAGATGCAGAAGTTTACTCTCTGGAGGAGCATAGTTCTGCATCGCCCACATACAGATGCCAGCACATATTGTAAAGTTTGGATCATAGTGATGGTGAGCACCGACAGTCTCTTCATGACAGCCAAAGATTCTGGACTATTACCTTCCACATATTTCAGTCTGGCAAATTATTCCAATTAAAGATAATCTGCTTCACTCATAAATGAATGAGTGGTAAATGATGATTAAACTGGGTAATTACGTAGATACTGCACTGATTGCATTAATGATGCCAAAGTTTATCCGATGTGCCATTTTTAATTTCTGTGGGGATGTGGGAGACGAAACATTGGTTTAATATTCTCTTATTTATTATAAGAAATCGCAAACGTTGCAGTGAAACATTTCTTACGGTTGTCGGGACCCAATGTAGCTGATTTTGCTGAAAACAAAAATGTTCCCTCCCCTGTAAATGGCTTCTCTTGTGTCCATGGCTTCTTTCACCTAACTACATAAGAGACTCAGCATGGGGAATTGAAAGAAACTGATGCAGCATGGGTGTTCTGAGGAATGTTGTTGGGAAGTATACAAAGTTTTATGCCGAAGTAATGACTCCATGATGCTGACATTGGTGCAGAGTTTGGGAGAATACTCCACAGTACTGAAGTTCATATCCTTGCAACGCTGCTAAGGAAATAACGGTTTTACAACATAAAAAAAAGTGAAGTTTGACATCAACTAAAATGCCCTAGAAAAATACTGCGTTTGAAATGTCCAAGCACAATTGACTAATTGGTTTATACTTGTCACTGCAGTACTTGAAAATTTTAACTGAGAATTTATTTGACCTCCAGATTAAATTACAGTTGTCAATTTTGTTACACAAGAGTGTTTGTTTGTGGAATATTCATGTCCAGTTAGCTATGCAGTAATTGCTGTCAAATTTTCTGGGCAAGGTGACGATCTTAAAATGAAATTCTAGTTAACAGCAGTAAGTGCTGAAGGTTGTAACAAAAGAAAAATCCACTAGGAGGTGCAATTGTATTTTGTCTGTATTTGTAGCAATGCCACCAAGTTCGTACCAGATTTTTGTAGCTTTCATTAAAAATGATTGCAGGAACCTTGTGCCTTCATGTTATATCATTGAGCCTTTGAACAGACCACATTGCAGTTAAGTAAATGATATGGGAATGTGTGTTACTGGGGGGTATTTTAGTGTGTGCTGAGTGTGTCAATTTACATTTTGGTGTGAATTCAAGATTTTATTCCCTTTTATACCTTTAAGCCATTTTAATTCAATGAGCTTCATGGTAAAGCTGCAGCATTCTCTACAGCTAGTGTAAACGTCAATACCTGGGTGCTTGTCTTTTATTTTAAACACTTCATTCTTAACTGAACTTAAGCATAGATAGAAAAAAGGTGAGGAACTGCATATTGATTGAAGTTAGAATTCAAGCCAGTAAAACGAGAGTCATGCTGCTGTTACAGCCAACGTCGTAGATGAAATCAGTCATTACTTGCCAAATTGTAGAAATCATTCATGTTTTTATTCACTTCTGTAAATTTCATCACTAGTATCACAATTACACAGCCTGAATGCACAAGTAGTCTCTAGGTCTGTCATGCTATGCTCGTACTGACTGTTAGAATGTCCACAAGAATAATCCAAGGTGGCTGGGCCATTCCTAGCCCTCCATGGGAAACTTAGTTTGGAATACCAATAATTTGAGATGCTAAGAATCTAATATCCATGATATCTCTGCAGAATTGTGTCTTAAGTATCTATGTGGCGGAGGCAGTGGCCTGGAGGTATTATCGCTGGACTATTAACAGAGACCCAGGTAATATTTTGAGGACTTGTGTTCAAATTCCATCACGGCAGATAGTAGAATTTGAATTCAATAGACATCTGGAATTAAGAGTCTAATGATGACCATGTAACCATTGCTAATTGTTGGAGAAAACTCATCTGGTTCACTAATCTTCTTCAGGGAAATAGCCATCCTTACCTGGTCTGGCCTTCATGCGACTCCAGACCTACTACAATGTGGTTGACTCTTAACTGTCCTCTGGGCGATTAGGGATGGGCAATAAATGTTGACCGAGCTAGCAAATCCCTAATGTCCTGAATGAACAAAAGAAAAAGCTGGTCACATCTACCCTGTTGAATATTTCTTGTTTTTCTGTCGTCTTCTCTCCCTCTTCATTTTTATCTCCATATTTTTCAGATTTTGTATTTTTATTTGCTTCCCTTCTACAGTGTTCTTTGGTTGCACATGGTACTTCACTGAAAGTTAAACCACTTCTGAACTGATATCTGCATCTGGTTCTGTTAACTAGACAATTCAAAATGCAGAAGAGCATCCTTGAAACACTCTGCATCTGATTTAATTTTTCTTTTGTCTCACCCATGGTGAAGCATTTAGTAATAATTAAACACCTCCCTGTGACTGCATGCCTGAGATTGGTAGCTCACTATCTAGGGACTCTGGCTTGCAACTGTGTTTCATCTCACTCAATTATGCGTTTTGTTGGATAAACTATTTTGCATGAAGTACTGGTTTCTGTGGCCTTTTTAATTTGTGCTTTGCAAATGGATGCGTTTTATAGAAATATTCTATAGGTCGAGTAGACTATTTTTATGATTTTCTCAACTCAGAGAATACAAATAATTTGTGGAATGTAGAATCAGAACAATTTTCTTCACCCAGAAAGGGATGAGAATGTGGAACTCGCGGCACAAGGAGAGTAGTTCAAGTCAATACTGTAATGCATTGAATTGAATAAACAAATGAGGAAGAAGGAAGTTGAAGGTTGTTTTCATCGAATTGAATGAGTGAAAGTGTAAGGGTACTATAGTGGAGATCCACATCAGCGTGGATGGGTTGGACTGAATGGTCAGTTTCTGTGTTAAATATTCTGTATAATGTAGTTGTATGAAGCCCTAATCATGGTATAGAAGGCAGCAGTTTTGCGTTCATGAGTCTCCATCAGTCACTGAAATTCCATTAAACACATAATAAAGATTAATTGTGGCAAACCCATAACTTGCTTGCGAAAGGAAACACTTTTTACTTAATTCTGAAAACCTTTACAGATATTTCCTTCAATATTTATTGTGCTATCTTAATTGACTGAGAATTGAGAAATGCCACATCGTTTGGAGTAGTATGTTCAAAATATGTCTCGCTTTATATTGGAAAACTGCTGTATTCCAGATTAACTTGATGCATAATTTTGACAGAGATTTAACATTGAGGCAATTCAACAGTGGACCGAACACATTCATCATCCATGTTCTTGATCATTTCAGTTCATTTCAGATTTGACATGCTGGAGGGGAGCTGATTAAGAATGGCACTAAATTGGCTATCTTGTTGCGTAGCTGTGCATTTCTACCTACAGTGCAAATGGGAAATGGAATGCAAGGTTCTCGTAAAAATATTATGGAAAATATGTCAGATTACTTCTTTTAAAAAGCAAATAACGACTACTGAGAGATGGCCGCCTCACCTTTCATGAGCTGCACAGCTCTTCCAGGAATGGGGAAGCACTGAAAACATTTGGAAGTCTGTTGCCAAAATTAAATGAATGCAACTCTTTGAAATGATTGATTAGATTGGGAGTCTTACCTCTGTCAGATGTAGAGGAAACCTGAATGAGGTTTTCAAAGTTATGAATGGTTCAGTAGGATGGCTATGAAGAAACTGTTTCCACTTGTTCAGTTCAAAACATAAGGGAATAAATGTAAGATAGCCATTAAATATCAAATAAATAACAAGTATTTCCTTACACTGAACACAGTGAGAAAAAGGAACAATTAAATTAGATTGCTTTGTTGCATTTAAAGGGTAGCTTCAAGCAAGCATGAGGTTAAAGGGAACAGAGGGATATTAGGGCAGGTAGAGAGAGATTGCTAGAATGGAAGAAAGGTTGTGTGCTTCATAAACATGGGCATAGGCCACAGAGTTTAAAAGATATGTTACTATGCTGTAGTTCTATGTAAGTATGATTCTTTGAATGCTATGTTCAGTTTGTGTGTAAATGCATTGTTTTTTTCTGTTCCTTCATGAGATGTGAGAATCACTGATAAGGCCAACATTTGTTTCCCAACCCAACTTCCCTTGAGAAGGTGCTGGTGAGCTGCAGTCTACCTTGTGCATGTACATCTATAGTGCTGTTAGGAAGGGAGTTTTAGGATTTGATCAAGTGACCTCAGAAAGAGACCAAACAAAAAAAGGACCCACTTGGGCATATTCCTGCCACACTAACATTGAACTGCTATCTATTTAATTAATGTTTGTATTTATGTGTGAGAAGTAGGGTCCTTTTCTGTTCTGCAAAAAATGCTAATGAAGATGAGGATCTTCAATCTTGGCATGACAGTCTTGAAAAGGCAAAGCCGCTCTTTTATTTTAGGAAATTCACTTATTCATTTAATCTCTCCTGTATGAACTTCGTATTAAGGTTATACAAAATATTTTCTAAAAGTAGAGGTCGTTTTATTTACAGTATTTAACTTTAAACATGGTTAACCATCTTCCAATTTCAGCAGGCATGTAAGACGTCTACATTGTAAACACTTCAAATTTCATTGTTTTCAGATACTCTTCTGACAAATAAATATGGGGTTTCAACAATCAATGCACTTTTTAGTAATTATTGAACGTCAAGTTTTGGTAATGGGTTAGGTATTGAGTTCTTTCCAGATTATGATTCAGAACATTCGGAGACCTTCGGTTGACTGCCGCAATCATGAGTTGTCATGTTTTTCTCCAGTTGTTGTCTCTGCATTCCCGGTAGCATTTTTGAAATTACTCTTTGTTTAAGAAGGTGTGAGGGAAAGAAAAAACAAATGATGAGGATAGTTTCCATTGCCCCACATTTTGCTTTGACAGAATTCCTACAGTGTGGAAACAGGCCCCTTGGCCCAACAAGCCCATACCGACCTCCAAAGCATCCCACCCAGACCCATCCCCCTGTAACCCACCTATCTACACATGCCTGAATTCTATGGACAATGTGGTAGAGCATGCCCAGATGAATTTATTTTGATAAAATTGAAGGCATCTAATATTCAGATTGAGGAACTTTGTAATTTCTTCAGGTGCAGGAATAGCGCTGATCATAAATCCCTGTTTTTTTGTAGCACATGAGGAGGGAAATTAGAAAAGCATTGAAGTTCTAGAATGGAGCTTAAAAGCGAACAAGAGCTTAAGAATTTTAGAGCCATGATTTCTGATCCATTTCAATTCTTACAACTTATGCCAGAAACTGTGCTCACATATTTGACAAATCTTTTTTGATTCATCTAATTTTAGCCTGACCACACTGCAGTGAGGGAACAGATGCACTGCACATTATCAACGTATCAACCAGTCTATTAGTTTGAAGCCTGAACAAGATTATATGGAAAGTGAAACATAAGGGGTGGAACTGAGTGTGTATAACTGATCATTGAGAAATAACCGGTAATAGTGAGACATGTATTCTGGGGAGAGAGGAAGGGTTGAGTCCATCTGTTTGAGAGATAAATGCGAAAGCAACCTGTATAGTTTGTCCACAGGAAAGAGGATATGACTATTTTACTATGAAGGGCAAGAAACCCCCATTCTGAGAGGAAGAATTTGCTTGAAGCTTGTTATATTTTATTCCATTCCTTCAAGTTGTGATTTAAAGTTTAACTGTACCAGCTGCTTGTATTTTCATTACATTATCCATTACTGCTTGTATTTTACATGTCCAGGTGCATGGAAGAACTGATGTACACAGGGGGCATGACTATGCCATCGTGAAAGGTGATTTCTCGTTTGTGTGATTTATGGTACATAATGAAAACCAAAACTTCTCTCCCTGAATGCATTATCAAATCTATGCGAATGGTTAAATGAATTCTGTCCCGTTTTGAATATCTCTACAGTGTCATGTTCTCAGTGCTTTCTTTTGTAGCAATTGTCAAGTTTAGAATGGATCCCTTTTGTTCTTCCTGTGGTAACTTTTAATATTCAACGACATGCTCTTGATACAAGAATGATCCCAGTAATTAGGAAGTCAGCAAATAAACAATTAGTATTCAAAACGTAAGGGAGAGAGAAAACTGGGAAATGCTAGAATCTACTTTAAAGGAAGTCTTTTTATGAATTCACTTAGGGCATCGTAGTAGAGGTAAAGGTGCCATCACCACAGATGTCACAAGTGTAGATCTACCTGTAACTGAGCACTGGTAGGCATGAGTATAACATTTTACCTTGTTGCAGGCAACGTATGGAACTAATCTTTTCAACTGGATAACAAGTTACATTATACTGAGATTTGAATGATGGAATGTTCTTATGGGTTAGAGAACAGCACTATATCACTGCATTTGTACTTGGAGAGTCTTTACTGCTGGCACTGAGTTCAAAATATTTTTCCTGACAATCCAGCTGCTGATGTTACAGTTGTTCAAAAACCATATTCCAGTATCTAGTACAAGTAGTTTAAGGTTCAAATAAGAATTTCAGCGGAATTTTCTACCTCTTGATCTATTGATATGAAATTATAAATACTTCTGCTTAGCACAATTAAGTCTTGAATGTTGAAATTTCTTTTGTATTGGGTCCGTGCAACTTTATGCCATGACACATTCTACATCAATCCATTAATCCTATCTAAATCAACCTAAGAGTGTAGTTCAGCCCTGTGTTACTGCAATTCGTCTGTATGATATGGCATTTGCTCTCTTTCACATTTGCACAAAAGAATGTATTCAGCGAGTTTTGAATTGAAGCAGTGCATTATATGACTTGTTCAGTTTTCTGAAAATTTGTCAACAGCTGGTACTGTCTGAATCACTGACTGGTCAATGTTCAGACCTGTATTCGGTTTGCCGTTAGGTGGGGGCAGATTCTGGGGCTTGGCTTGATGCACTTGTATTGAAATTGTCTTTAACGTTATTAATAATGGCTATTTACTTAAATAATGGGGACAGAGACACTTTTATATAAACATAAAATGACCAGAAGCCAGCAGCACTTTGCATTCCAAACCAGCCAACTCAACTAATTGTCATTGGACAGGAGGCAGATAGCCTCGTATATTTTAGTCGGGTGTTGATCATTAAACCCTGTTACTTTTTTAAAAAAAAGCAATGAAAACAACACAAAAGTTTCTTATCCTTCAAGGCCCGGAATTTCAAGATTGTTGTCATCATAGGTGATGTATTTCTTTCATCTCTGCATTAATATAAGAAAAAGTTGATACCGCATAATCTGTGGTAAAGCTATGTCAAAAAGCAGATTTCTGACTTATTCAGAGGGTGTGTTATTCCTCATTTAAGAAATGATTCAAATTAACTCTTTGCATTGGCTTAAGATGAGAGTTGTCAGGTGTCATCAAATCTATGTAATTAGTCATGGTAGGCTAAACAAATACCCATCTCCTATTCCCTCGACCCAGGAACTAATATTTAATCATGTTAACCAGAGACACATCCTTTCAGGTAAAGGTGATGTACAAATAATCTTATCAATAACGCCAAGTATTGTCAAGTCATTTTTTTTTACATTCCCAGGAATACTAAAGCAATTAAGAACAATTGTTTCTTGAAAATTAATTGGGATGTCCTTTTTAAAGTGTAGTTATTTTGTCCCGTTGATAGATTAAGACAATAAACTAAAACCTCCTCGTAACACAGATGGTTTTTGGTTTAAGGTAAGTGTCATACCCAGTTCAAGCTGTTAAGTTAAAAATCGAAAGAACTGTGGATGCTGAAAATCGGGAACAATAACAAACTTGCTGGAAAAGCTTAGCAGGTCGGGCAGCATCTGCGAAGGAGAAAACAGAGTTAACGTTTCGGGTCTGGTGACCCTTCCTCAG
>JAHRHZ010000023.1:4366454-4416851 GCA_024137785.1 Ginglymostoma cirratum
TCTGTTTTCTCCTTAGCAGATGCTGCCAGACCTGCTGAGCTTTTCCAGCAACTTTGTTTTTGTTGCAAGCTGTTAAGTTACAAGTTAAGAGATGACAAGGTGTAGAGCTGGATGAGCACAACAGGCCAGGCAGCATTAGAGGAGCAGGAAAGCTGACATTTTGGGTCTGCACCCTTCTTCAGAAATGGGGGAGGGGAAGGGGACTCTGAAATAAATAGAGAGAGGGGGAGGCGATGATGAAAGATGGATAAAGGAGCAGATAGGTGAAGAGAAGATGGACAGGTCAAGGAGGCGGGGATGGAGCCAGTAAAGGTGAGTGTAGGTAGGGAGTTGGGATGGGGGTTGGTCAATTGAGGGAAGCCGTACAGGTCAAGGAAGCGGGGATGAGGCTGGTAGGTAGGAGGTGGGGCTGGGGGTTGGTCATGAGGTGGGAGGAGCGGATAGGTGGGAGAAAAGACAGACAGGTCAAGGAGGCGGGAACAAGCTGGGCAGGTTTTGAGATGAGGTCGGGGGTGGGGAGATTTTGAAGCTTGTGGAGTCCACATTGAGACCATTGGGCTGCGGGGTTCCCAAGCGAAATATGAGTTGCTGTTCCTGCAGCCTTTGGGTGGCATCGTTGTGGTACCATCGCCCAATGGTTTCAATGTGGACTTCACAAGCTTCAAACTCTCCCCACCCCCGATCTCACCTCAAAACCTGCCCAGCTCGTCCCCGCCTCCTTGACCTGTCCGTCTTTTCTCCCAACTATCCACTCCTCCCACCTCACTGACCAACCCCCACCCCCACCTCCTACCTATCAGCCTCATCCCTGCCTCCTTGACCTGTCCGTCTTCCGTTGATTGACCACTCCCCACCTCACTCACCTTTACTGGCTCCGTCCCCGCCTCCTTGACCAGCCCGTCTTCTCTCCAGCTATTTGCTCCTTTATCTACCTTCCATCATCGCCTCCCCGCTCTCTATTTATTCCAGAATCCCCTCCCCCATTTCTGAAGAAGGGTGCAGACTCGAAACGTCAGCTTTCCTGCCCTTATGATGCTGCTTGGCCTGCTGTGTTCATCCAGCTCCACACCTTGTTATCTCAGATTCTCCAGCATCGGCAGTTCCTACTATCGCTAAGTTACTAGTTAATGTTTGAGTCCAGTGACCCTTCATCAGACCTGTTCTGACAGTCGCTGGACTTGAAATGTTCGCTGTATTTCTCTTTGTACAGAGGTTGCCAGACATGCTGAGTTTCTCTGGCACTTGCTGTTTTTGTTTGATCTCCAGTATCTGTAGTTCTTTGTTTTGTAAAATTACACCTAGTGTAATTAAAAGTCTGGTATGCTTAACCCAACACTTTCAGGCAACTTAAGCCAGTAAGACCAGTTTCTTATAAGTAAGCTGTATCAGAGATAAAAGGTACTGCAGATGCTGGAGAATCTGAGATAACCAGCATGGGGCTGGATGAACACAGCAGCAGTGACCTGCTGTGTTCATCCAGCCCCATGCTTGTTATCTCTTATAAGTAAGCTGTCCTGTTAAGTGTCAAACAGAAATTCAAATTCAACTGTTGAAAACAGTAGTTAATGCGAAATCACTAAATGTTATTTCAAACTAGGCGAGCCGTCGAAATAAACATAGCGTTCTTTACCTGGCAGGTTGTAAAAGAGGAGGCACTGCAAAGATCGATGCTGGGGTCTCTGCAATTCACGATCAAAGTTAGCGATTTAAATAAAGTGACTGTGAGTAATGGGAAGAGACTGCACAAAGAATTGGACAGATTGAGTGAATGGTAAATAAGGTGGTTTATGGAGTATAATGTTAGGAAATGGAAGAAGTTTACTTTGGTATAAAGAGCTGAAAAGGCGTAACATTTGTAAATGTTGATATCTCGAGATACTTGTCTGTACTTGTACAGGGAATGCAGGATATTAGTGTATAGGTATAGCAAGCAATCGGCAAGGAACATTGCATTACCAAGGGATTGGAGTCCAAGTTTAAAGAAGTCCTTTTATAATTGTACAAGGCTATAGTGAGATTAGCTTTGTGCAGTTTTGCATCCATATTTATGGAAAGATGAACTTGTTTTTTAGGTGTCTGGAAATCTGGTTCTTCTCTTTGTCAGCAATTAGGAAAAGAACCATTGAGAGAGATCCACACAGAATTATACATTATTGTTTCATAGCTGCAATCAGGGTTGAACATTTAAATAAAAACCGAAAGAACTGCGATGCTGTAAATCAGGAACAAAAACAGAAGTTGCTGGTTCTGAGGAAGGGTCACTGGACCAAAAACGTTAACCGTGATATTTTCCTTCACAGATGCTGCCAGACCTGCTGAGCTTCCAGAAACCTCAGTTTTTGTTCGAACATTTAAATGGGTTTTATGTGGTAGTGTGTCTCGTGTGATAATAGCTTTCTTTGTTATTTTTGGCTTGGCAAGCTAAAAAATATTGACTCGGGCAGTCATGGTTGGGTCATTACCAATTGGGCTTTAGTTATGCTGCCACGGTTTCATATATTGCTATATTTCGATGGGATGAAATTAACAGATTTATCTGCCTGAATTAACAGATTTTGTTAATTTGATGGCCAATCACTGAGACAAAATAGGATGTAGATTTCACAGAAATGTCTTCCAGTTCAGCCTGTTCTTAAAATCACCAATTACCGGTTTTTCTGATGAAGGGTTTAGGCCCGAAATGTCAAGTTTTCCTGCTCCTATGATGCTGCTTGACCTGCTGTGTTCATCCAGCCCCATGCTAATTACTGTTGTGTTCAACCCACGTGGCCCAAGGATTGTGTATTCGCCCAAGATATCCCAGGAGACAGTCGAGTCTGCTTTTTGATATTGTTATCTTTTTGTTGGTCAGATTGGTCTTTTTGGAAATATTAAAGTTTGTTTCCTTTTTATAATAGCTGTGACTTAGAGTTTCACTTCTATAGTTTTCTCTGAACAGGCATTGAGTTTAATTATGCTTTCTTTAAAATAATTTTAGTTTGTTAAAATTACACATCCAAGTGGAGTTTATGTTAAGGATGTAAACTGTACTCATAGTTTGTTTAACCCCATTTTTGCCAGAATATATATATTTGATGAATGATGGTAATAACATCAGAGTACAACATGGAAATAGGCTTTTGCGTCCAACTACCCCATTCCAGCGCTAGTGCTTCACAAGAGCCTGTTCTCACTTGTCAAGCATACTCTCCTTCATGTGTTCAGCTGCCCCTTAAATGTATCAATGCTATATATGTCAAATAATCTTTGTGGCAGTGAGTTCGACATTCTAATCGCTCTCTGGATAAAGATGTTTACTATTGCATGTCCTATATTCCTGGCCCCTTGGTTTCGTTGTCCTCAAAAATGAAAACAACTTTACATTGTCTGTACCATCAAGACCTTTCATAGTTTTTAAAAACCTCTTTATCAATCGTCCTTCAGTCTTTTCCTTTCCAGAGAAAGTAACCCCAGCATTTTCCATCTTTCCTGATGGGTTAAATCTTTTAGTTCTGATAACAATTCTGGTAGTTATTTATTTGGGAGAATGGGTTTTGCTGGATGATGGGAGGCAACACATGATTTTGAGCAGTTGTTTCCTGGACAACCGGTAAACATAAATCCATTACAAAGGGGAAAGAAGAATATCAAAAGATGAGTGCAGCCCTCCTTCAGTCTAGTGAGATGCAGAATCTTTCTGAAATTATAATACATGGGGTAGCACCATGAAAATTACTGTAAACCTGCAACTCAGTTTTCTGATCCCCACTTTCTAATGAAAACTGCAATTTAGTGGGCAGTTTCATTAATGGCATAATTGAGCCTGACTCTTGAGTTCCAGAGTATCTTTACGCAGTAATCGATTTTCCGACCAGCAAAAGTACATGACTAGACTTTAAGCTGAAGATATAGCAAGACACAAATATTTGAATCTATCTTAATTTTACTCAAATATGTGGCAAGATCTGTGGCAGTCATAATGATGGATTGAATATGTAAGATGTAATACTCACTCTGTGGAGCTTAACAGTCTGCCTCTGGCCAGGAGAAGGCAACTCAGTTTTACAAGTTAAACACTATCAAGAAACAATTCTCCCAAGTAACCTGTGCTTGCAATTGTTTTCTTCCTTCTACAGAGAAGTAATCCAGTTAAGTTTTTCTTTAGAGATAGTAGGAACTGCGGATGCTGGAGAATCTGAGATAACAAGGTGCAGAGCTGGATGAACACAGCAGGCCCAGCAGCGTGATAAGAGCAGGAAAGCTGACGTTTATGGCCTAGACCCTTCTTCAGAAGAAGGTCTCGGCCCGAAATGTCAGCTTTCCTGCTCCTATGATGCTGCTTGGCTTGCTGTGTTCAACCAGCTCTGCACCTTGTTATCTAAGTTTTTCTTTACCTTTCTTGACTGAACATTTTCTTCAATCTTGGCTTCAAAGCTCAGCAAAATATTTGCGAGTTAACTCAGCAATGAAAAGCATTACCATTTTAATCTGTCTGCGTACTTCATTCTGATTGTGATATTTTACTAAAAGGCTTGATACTGAGGATCGTGTCTGGGTCCTTGTTAATGAGATTAGAATACACTATTAGTGTGCAATAATGTCTCTGCTTATCTGCCAGATCCTGTTCACAGCCGAGTGAACGTAGTCCAATAAACTGCCAGTTGTCAGAGTTTCACTACAGAAGCTTAGTTTGTTTCAGGAAACATTTAGAATATTCTGTTCACAATACAATTATAAAATAAGGCTGTCACTTTCAGGAGTGACGGCTGTTGCAGTTTTGTAGAAATCTTGGTTATAAAGCCCATTTGGAGGGAGCTGCAAACATTTCCATCTGTCTTGTGCAACAAGAGCCAGAGTGATGGAATGTAGATGTGGATAGAAATTGTATGTAGGTTGACAGTTGAAATTTACAAAAAGTGACTGTTAAATAAAAAAAAAATTAATGAGTATGCACTAAAATGAATTGCTTTGGAAAAATGATGTCAGGAAACTTGAAAACTTGGGTGAAATTCATTGTAAATGTTTGCTAGTACCCATTCATTTGTCATTGTCACAAATACGTAAATTTGCTTTTGACAGTTTAAAATATTGTTCGGATGGTCACTGATTTAAATAGCTAATGGTTGCATGATGGGAGTAGCAGACTATCCTTCTCAAAGTAATGAATTCATTGTGTTTATTTGTAAATCTGAAAATGGATGAAATTTTGTTGATGAAATTATATTTCTTCCTTCAAGTACTGTTTGAAATTTCATGTTTAGCTGTATTTTGGAACTACAAAAGGGATTAACTTTTTTTTCCTGGAGACCAATCTATATGCATATGAAATGAGTCTCGGATGTAAAACAAATAACATAATTCATCGTATGCATGTGTTGGAAATGATGTGGATGTGCCGGTATTGGACTAGGGTGGACAAAGACAGAAGTCCAACTGGTTTATTTGGAATCACTCAAGCTGTCGGAGCTAGCCCCTTTGTCAGGTGCAGTGAGAGAGTAGGGCACACAGACACAGAGTTTATAGGCAGAGAGATCAAAAGCTCATAAAACTGGTATGAGTGGAGTGTCAGACAATAACTCTGTCCAGGTCACCAAGAGTATTCGATGGTGTGTAAAGTGTTTCTAAAGTCGATGTTGGTTCTGTGCTGTTACGACATTCAGGCAGAGCCATAGGGAATATACAAAAGGTGACGTCTCAGGTCAGACACTGAATTGTAGGTGTGAGGCTTTGTTCAGAATCTGTCTCAGAGTTTTAATCTGAAATCAGGCTGGTTTTATTCTGAAAGCTGGAATTTATAAGATGCCACACTGACTGACTGGGACTGCAAATTGTGTGTTTTTTGAACAAAATAGAATGTATCAGTGTCAAGCTGCTTATGGAACTGGTTATTAATCCTTTATTGGACTATAGCCTTGGAATACAGATATTTGCCTTTGACTGGCCCCTTTTAAGTTAACAGACAGATGGAAAGAACGTGCTCTAAGCCATTTATGGACGGTGTCATGAGACTATACCTCTTAAATCTTGAAGGTAGAGTTTTTAAAACTTTCAAATGGTTGAAACCGTTGTAAGTTTGACTGAGACAAGGCAAATTGCTTTTAAATGCAAAGCCACCTTAAGCTGGAAGTGAGAGAACAAACTAATTTCTGGGAGCTTTGGGTGGGAGGTATGGTGGTTTAGGGGAGGGTGTGAGAGTTCCATGTGTCATAAGCTCATGGCTAACATTAGCACACCCATTCCAAAAAACTTCTACAAACTCCACACTGGAACTTGTATTTCACGGGAGGTTGTAAGGGCTTTTAAGAGATTACAGAAAGGTAAGCTGTTTCTGTACTTGTCTCTCTTGAAAAAGTACTGGCCTACACCCACAGAAACAATCACAGAAAATATGCAAGCAAGAAACCAACCAACAAAGTACTAGGGAGCTAACAACATTACGGTAATTGCAATATTTGTTACTGGTGACTGCATCTAAGGAGGAAATCAACCAACCTTTGTCTCAGGTTAAAGTCTTATGCCTCACCGGCCAAAGCACACTGAACTGTGTATTCTTTTATCTTTCTTTGTTCAGGGACACTATCCCCTTTTAACTTGGTTAGCTATGTGTGTGTGTGAGGTCCCAAGTGACTGCCCAAAGAATGCTTGAGATTATGCCTTTAATGTTTTTCTGTGCTTTTAGCAGGCATTAAATTTTGTTCTTTAACGCAGCAAAACTGTGATTGGTTCATTATTAGTTACCCTAATAATTAACAACAGTTTAATTGGAGAATGGTATAACTTGTTTTGAAAGATATTTACTTTGTTTTAAGGCACTTGAACCTTTCTTCTGACCAACTGAGAGGATTGAACCAGGGACAGTCAGCTCACCCCTTCTGAGCTGCTCTTAACTGGGGTTCGAGTCATCAAGTCAAGCCAGTTCCTTAACAGGAAAGTCCAAACCAAGCTCATGCATGTTTCTTAACTCTTCCCCTGCCAGATATAATGATTTTCTTTGTGATCTACCCCCAACAAGCCTGACCTGTTATCATGAGGCTGTTAGATTTCAGCCTGTTTATTTCCAAGTTAATTAACACTGTCTTGCATGCGTTATCCACCAGCTACAAGTTACCTGTCAATCCTGCGTACGTTCCAACTACCAGTTGAAGAGTTGACTCAGTTTTGTGTATTTTCCTGGTGCAGTGGATTCTTTACACCTGTTGAATAAAGACAGTGAGCTCCAGGCACCACTTGAAGCAGGTGGACTGTTGTGGGTCAGCACCTTCATAGGTGAAAGTGCCAGACCTGAGTTGGGTGGTAACTGACTACCCACCATTTAAACCAATCTGTAGCATCATATCTCCATGCTGATCAAATTAGACCTTATTTGTAAATACTCTCTCTTGTATTATGCTTAATGGTTTGCAGTGAAACTGGAATGTCCTCTCCACATGACAGGCCTGGGAAAAAATTTACGGAGATCTTAGGTGCCCCCTCTTGATCTGCCGGGTTGAGTCCGAAGAAATGCACAGGACTATACTTGATATGGGTTTGGTTGAAGGAGTTTCTAGAGAGGTGATGTATTTAGGCACCAGTCCATTTTTGAGCACCGCTTGAGATCTTGGGTCAGAATCTACTGACTTGGCCTTCAGTTCTCCTGATGTATCCACAAAGCAGAGGAGTTATTCACTGGGGGTTTGCTTCATTAGAGTGAGGGTGTAGCCACTTAACCTGCACACTGCATGCCTGACGACTGAACTTCCTGAGAGCCACTCAGATTTAGCCTGTGCCTCCAAGAGACTCAGTTTCCTATAACTTCCATGAGAAGGCGCAGCTGAGGACTTGCTGTGTGGAGGCTGTATGCTGACCACGAGAGATTTACACACTCTGCTGTTTTTTCTTTGCATTGCTACTAACCAGTAGTGTAGCCTGAAAATGAGAAGCAAGCTATTATGCAAAAACACGAAGCATGCTGACTGTCTTCACCCACACTCTAGATGCATCACACGAACCTGTTGGTGGTACATTTGTACCTGAATATTTATCCACTTCATACTTTATAATTCCTCTGGATTGCTATTTTAGTTTCTTTAACTTTCTCTAAGCTTCACTGTCAAAGATCTGCAAAAATTATGTTAAGCCTGGCACGCAATTGCTTCAAATAATTCATTCATGATCCACAAATTAAGCTATTTTTCTAGTCCATTGATCAGAAACTGAACTAGATTAGCCATATAAATACTTTTGCCACAAGAGCAGTTCACAGGCAGGGAATGCTACAGTGAGCAACTCATCTCCTGACTCCCCAAAGCCTGTTCTTCATCTCAAAGGCACATGTCAGGAGTGTGATGGAATACTCCCCACTTGCCTGGATAGTGCAGCTCCTACAACACTCATGAAACTTGATACCAGCCAGGGCAAGTAAGCCTGCTTGATTGGCATCGTGTCCACGTACATTCACTTTGTCCACCACCGATGCACGGTTGTACAACTTAAATTTTAAAGAAAAGCAAGAAACAAGGTCTGAATTTTAAATATATAAGCAAAGTGCAGAGTAACAATAATTCCCACCACCGAAAGTTGGAGCCCAAGTTCTGTAATTGGTTGCAAAAGTGACTGGGTAGTTCGTCATCATTCAGGTGTCAGTCAAAAGGAAGTATGTCCATGCTGCAAGACATCCTTAAATCTTCTGGAAGGGTGAGCCCTTCTTAGATTGCAATTGGAAATGTTATCAGGCGTTGCAGTTCTCTCTGGAGAAGCACAGTTCAAGCTTCCGGGGTTCTTGAGTACTTTTAGGGTTCCAACAATGATCGTTGACTTGATTCTGTGTCAGTTAAGTCCAAGTTAGCTGAAGAACAGGATGTGTCAGAAGGACAGATGTCTCTGCCTGCATTAATTGTAACAAACAAAAGCAAAAATTATTAGATTTCTGGATTTTGACATTACATTTGATTACTCCTACAGGGCCTTGTTAATGCAGATTGATACTCCTGCAATAATTTTTTCCGCATGCTGTTATTTTGTCTCAAGAGTAATACTGCGTGTCTTCTGAGATTTTTAAAAATTTCTTCTAAACTTGTGACCTAGTAAGCATTTTGCAAAACCACAGAGGCTTTTGTTGATAAAGTAGTATGAAATTCAAGCCCTATTCAGTATTCCTCGTAATAATATATTTTTCATTACGGATCTGTGTGCATGTACATGTCACAATCTTTTGTATTAATATGCCTCTTTAGTGTTACCTTTTCTCTTCTGTTAATATTTCTTTCAAGCTTCTGTATTGCGCAGCCCTATGAGACTTGAAATTATTCTGAAATTATGCAGTGTTACATAAGGTTAGAGAAAATGCACAATAAATTGTATTCTTCAGTGGCTGATAAATTGCAAATACAAATGTCAATAATTAGAGAAGTATACATGAGGTAGACAGGCTATGATTTTATTCCTAATGTAAAAGAAAGCATGTTTCTTTTTTAAAATATTTTTCTGATTAAAATCACTGGTCACCACGTCAATGTCTATCCCCCATATAAGAGTTGGTCATAATTCATATTCCCCACTGTGTCCAAGCGCTGTCTTCCCCTTTGCTTCAACCACTGATTTAATCTATTGGGACAGAATGATTAAATGAATCACTCAATATCTGGAGTCACTTTCCAGTATCAAAGAGTTTATTCATGTTACACTGACAGGAAGAAAATCTTTGGGTACAGAAGCTTCTCCACTGAACAAAGCAAAGACACAAAGTTTTAGACATTTGTTTTTGGCCCTCCAGTGTTTACGCATCAATTGCAAATGGATGATCTTATTGATTGATTACACACATCCAATCAGGTCAATCATGTGCCTTGTGATCAGTTGATTGACAATTGTTATAGTCTTGCCATGATCTCATGATGTTTACCAGGTACCTTTATCACCTATCCTTGGGTTTCTGCAATGCATCTCATTCAATCAAATTATAGTACTGCTGACTTCTGCGCCTGCTATTCAATCCCCCCGGCTAATCGGTTCTGAGCTTCTCCCTACTGTCCAAGGCTGTCTGTCCACAGGGCAGTTAAATGCCTTAATGTCTCTAACATTTAAAACTCCATTATTTACATATGTATGTCACTGTAATCACACATTGTAATACACAATCACCTGAAGGATCTTAACCTAATGTGAGTCAAGCCTTTCCCCTTCTCGCCCATCTTAAATAGCAAACTTTTGAATTAGTTTGCAAGATGACCTTCTATCAGCACTTCTTAAGGACGTCCCTTATCAAAACTGTCTTTGCGTGAACAGTGGCTCATCTTTGCATCTTCCTCATGAGGTCCCATTGAGTGATTTTTGTGCGACAGTTTATCTTGTCTGGATGCTATGAGTGCAAAGATCATTTTTCTGACTGTGTAAATTACTGTTTCGGTTAACAACCTTCATTTCCCATTTTTGTTATCCAAGGGCCATGGTCCACCCTAACACTTGTAAAGGGAAGAATTAGCCTCAGTAATGAGGGAAACGTTTATGTCTGGGGAGGAATGTAAAGTGACTGTTATAAACTTTTAGAATGACGGTAATCTCCTTATTTAAATTTATTCCTCTCAGTTTTTATTTCATCTTTGCCCTAACGTAACCTATTCTTAAAAGTTTATATGATGTCCGCTGTGGTCATCCAGGTTCTCTGTTGTTATCCTACTTTTAATGTGATAACCATGTCCTCTTGACTGACACCTTTACCACTGAAATCAGGTCCCATCAGGTCTTGTCTACTTATCCTATCCCTTCATAGTTCGTAACTCCTCTATTAAACATGATTTTTTTTATTCACTCGTGTGATGTGGGCATCACTGACTTGGCCAGCATTTATTGCCCATCCCTAATAGCACAGAGGGCAGTTATGAATCAACCACATTGCTGTGGGTCTGGAGTCATGTGTAGGCCAGAACAGGTAAGGATGCCAGATTTTCTTCCCTAAAGGACATTGGTGAACCAGATGGGTTTTTCTGACAATTGACAATGGATTCATGGTCATCATTAGACTCTTTAATTCCAGATTCTTTGTTATTGAATTCAGATTGCACCATCTGCCATGGCGGGATTTGAACCTGGGTCCCCAGAACATTAGCTAAATTTCCGGATTATTAGTCTAGCAATAATACCACTAGGTCATTGCCTCCCCTTCATCTCTACTATTTTAACAAAAGCAGACCTAAATTTTCAAGTCTTCATATTTGTGTTTCTTCATACCGATTGGTATTTTGGTGAATCTGCACTGTACCCTCTATGTTGCCATTGAAATATTTCATGCATTATGATTTCTGTACTTCATAATGCGTGAAATATTTCAGCTGGAGTGTTATAAGTATTTCCATTTATTGATCTCAAGCACTACAGGTAATGCTTTTATTGCTTTGTTAATGTGAATTCTGAAAACTTTCTGATCTTGTTCCATTCAAAGCTGTTTTATTTTTACATCATAGTATCTAGTCTTACATGAATTGATGTTAAATTCTGTTTGACTTTTTTTTTGCCAAATCTATGTTCTTGCATCCTTGGTGTTCCTTTGGCCCTTCAAAGTATTAATGCTGTCTCCTATTTTAATGATTTCTGCAAATTTGGATACCCTTCTTTCTATCCAATGTCTCTATCATTGGTTTGTGCAGAGAGCAGAAATGGCCACTGGTGGAGTACTGCTACCTGCTTCCAGTCACATTGAGGACCTACCCTTCTAATCTCTGTCTCTTACTTCTAACTTGTTTTAATGTAATTTTCAACTCTGTTCCACAATCCTTACTTCAATGTGTGCAACTCTTCAGACTCCAGTGAGAAAACCTTTCAAAGCCATGAACTCAAATTACACCGCATTTCCCTCCATCCAGAATAAGACATTTTGAGTATTTGGCTTTTATTTTCCCAAGTTAGTTTTCTTTTTGTTTACTTTGTTTTTGAAAATGTGCATTTATCTCAGCCTATTTACAGTCCTCCAGTGCACATTCACTCTCTCAGACTTCTGAAAGATAATCAGAGATGTGAAATATCAGTATTTCTGGCTGAATAACTTGTGACAAGTGAAAAAGTTATTTTTGTATTGGTTATATTCTCAGTACGCCTGTTAACATAAGGTTTGCTTCTTCAGATGAATTACGTCAAGCCATTGTAGCCATGATGAACAGAAAGGATGAATTGGAAGAGCAAAACAGGTATTGTTTGATCTTCATGCTGTACGTTAAGAACATATTGATGGGTCAAAGCCTAGGTTTTCTGTAATTGCTGACTTTTGCAAGTGAACTGAAACACTAGAGTCTTTGGTAAGATATTAAAGTTCATTTCTGATCTCTGTGTGTTCATAAAATTACACTTCCTGTTTTGAGAGAAATTGCAGAATATTGATTTTGTACTCTGTTTAAATCATGTTCGCTAAGGACTTGCAGAGTTATGTTACCAAATGATATAATTTTGCTCAATACAAGAACACAAAACATTAGCAGGAGTGGATCATGTGGCCCATTGAGCTTGCCTTGCCATTGAGTACAATCATAAATGACCCTGATCTACAACTCTGCCTTTTTACCTCACTCCCCATGTTCATTGATTTCTTGAAAAACCAAATATCTGTCAATACTGGCTTGAAATGTACTCGGCCATAGAGTATCCACAACACTCTGAGGCAGGGAATTTCAAACTCTCAGCCCTTTAAGTGAAGTCATTTCTCAGTTCAGTCCTAAATGGTTGGGAAATGGTGAAATTTTAAGTTAAAAGCTATCCTAATGACAACTGTGTAAGTGTATTCTCCCTTTGTAAGCTCACACTTTCAGTTTGCAGACTTTCACTCCCAGTCAGCTGCTCTCTCTCTTGCTTTCCCTCCCTTCCTCCGGTCTGTCTGCCCTCCTGTGTGCAGGATGGAAACTTGTGTGATCTAAAATAAATTTTCTTTTAACAGGGTTTACTGGACAGAAACTGAACTGGACCACTTGCTGTTTTTTTTACCCTGTTTTTTTTTGCCCATGTCCTTGGAGTCAGTGAGGACAATTGAATTGCCTGCTGCCATTTCAGATGAGATTATCCGACTTAGTGCAGATAAAGGTTCAAACCTGCAACTTCTGTAGTTTATGTGGACCTTTGCTACATTTTAACAGGAATGTGTTTACCACTGAAGACATTGATGGACCTTGAGCTGAAACAGGTCAACAATTGCAGAGATAAAAGGTACTGCAGATGCTGGAGAATCCGAGATAACAAGCATGGGGCTGGATGAACACAGCAGGTCAAGCAGCATCATAGGAGCAGGAAAACTTGACGTTTCGGGCCTAAACCCTTCATCAGAAATGGGGGAGGGGAAGAGGGTTCTGAAATAAATAGGGAGAGAGGGGGAGGCGGATAGAGGATGGATAGAGGAGAGGATAGGTGGAGAGGAGGCAGACAAGTCGAGGAGGCGGGGATGGAGCCAGTAAAGGTGAGTGTAGGTAGGGGGGTAGGGAGGAGATAGGTCAGTCCAGGGAGGACGGACAGGTCAAGGGGGCGGGATGATGTTAGTAGATAGGAGATGGGGGTGTGGCTTGGGGTGAGAGGAAAAACAGGTTAGGGAGGTGGAGATGAGCTGGGCTGGTTTTGGGATGCGGTTGGGGGAGGGGAGATTTTGAAGCTTGTGAAATCCACATTGATGCCATTGGGCTGCAGGGTTCCCAGGCTGAATATGATTTGCTGTTCCTGCAGCCTTCGGGTGGCATCACTGTGGCATTGCAGGAGGCCAAGGATGGACATGTCATCTGAGGAATGGGAGGGGGAGTTGAAATGGTTCGCGACTGGGAGGTGCAGTTGTTTGTTGCGAACTGAGCGCAGGTGTTCTGCAAAGCAGTCCCCAAGCCTCCGCTTGGTTTCCCCGATGTAGAGGAAGCCACAACGGGTACAGCGGATGCAGTATACCACATTGGCAGATGTGCAGGTGAACCTCTGCCTGATGTGGAAAGTCTTTTTGGGGCCTGGGATTGGGGTGAGGGAGGAGGTGTGGGGGCAGGTGCAGCACTTCCTGCGGTTGCAGGGAAAAGTGCCGGGTGTGGTGGGGCTGGAGGGGAGTGTGGAGCGGACAAGGGAGTTGCGGAGAGAGTGGTCCCTCCGGAAGGCAGATAAGGGTGGAGAGGGAAAGATGTCTTTGGTGGTGGGGTCTGATTGCAGATGGCGGAAGTGTCGGAGGATGATGCGTTGGATCCGGAGGTTGGTAGGGTGGTATGTGAGGACGAGGGGGATTCTTTTTTGGTTATTGTTGCGGGGACGGGGCGTGAGGGATGTATTCCGGGAAATGCGGGAGACACGGTCGAGGGCGTTCTCGACCACTGTGGGGGGGAAGTTGCGGTCCTTGAAGAATGAGGACATTTGAGATGTGCGGGATTAGAATGTCTCATCCTGGGAGCCCAGCTCATCTCCACCTCCCTAACCTGTTTTTCCTCTCACCCCAAGCCACACCCCCATCTCCTATCTACTAACATCATCCTGCCCCCCTGACCTGTCCGTCCTCCCTGGACTGACCTATCTCCTCCCTACCCCCCTACCTACACTCACCTTTACTGGCTCCATCCCCGCCTTTTCGACTTGTCTGCCTCCTCTCCACCTATCCTCTCCTCTATCCATCCTCTATCCGCCTCCCCCTCTCTCCCTATTTATTTCAGAACCCTCTTCCCCTCCCCCATTTCTGATGAAGGGTTTAGGCCCGAAACGTCAAGTTTTCCTGCTCCTATGATGCTGCTTGACCTGCTGTGTTCATCCAGCCCCATGCTTGTTATCAACAATTACAGAGTCTATTTGTAAAAGGGAACTGGTGAGAGTTAGAACCTAAGCAAGAGTTTTGCCCTACTTAATGTGGAAATTACCTTTTAGACAGCTGCTGAGTTTTCAGAGCCTCTGCAATGTGATAAAATCACCTAATTATTTGTGAAATTTGCAAATGTCAGAAAAATGTTAAATCTTTTCTTCCTGGAATGCATGCAACTTTTGTTATGGATTTGGCACTGCTTCCTAGCTTGACATATATGGTACTACTTTGTAAAATCTTATTTATTACACTTCTACACTTCTGCACTTCAGAAAGTAAAATTTGCAGCTAATTTCTATTATTCAGTTTCAATTGTGTACTTTGACAGTAACTGGGAGATGGCATCTCTGTTTATATTGATGTTTGCTGAATGCTTGCTCACTTGCTTTTGTGTGGCATTTGTGCTGGGAGAGAGTTTTGCCTCCATTATATGATTAATTTAAATTCAGTGGCAGCTGGCTGACGCCACCTCACTTTCCCGCACTTGCCGCTGAACTGGCCCACTCTTGATCCGCTGTCACTGCAGGACACGACCCAAGCGGTCAGCTCCTGCCAGGTAGTTCCTGTTTGTGACCCAACTCCTTCCCGACTCCTGATGTAGGTGGTTAAAAGGGTGGGGGAGTGGGTGGTTGTGGGTGTTTACAATTAGCATGGAATAGAATCCCTGCAGTATGGAAACATGCTCTTCAGTCCAACAAGTCCACACAGACCCTCAGAGCATCTCCCCAATCGACATATCCCTGAATACTACAGGCAATTTAGCATGGCCAATCCACCTAGCCTGCACATCTTTGGACTGTGGGATGAAACCGGAGCACCTGGAGGAAACCCACGCAGACATGGGGAGAATGTGCAAACTCCACATAGACAGTTGCCCGAGGGTGGAATCGAGCCCGGGTCCCTGGCACTGTGAGGCAAGAGTACTAACTGCTGAGCCACCGCGCCACTCCCACCCACCGCCGAGAGGAGAGAGAAGAGAAAAAGAAAGGAACAGGAAAGGGAACTGGCGAGCAGAGTGCTAGAACAATAAATGCTGGCCAGCCAGTGATGCCCACGTACCACGACTGAACAAAATAATCAAGCCCTACATAACTATGCGTCAGAGCGTAGAGTGTAAAAGTCAGTGTTATGGACCAGACCAAACCCCTCAAAATACGAAGATAACCTAGACCCTAACTTTTGCTTATTTTAAAGACAAGTGCCAAGCATTGTGTTCTGAATGTAATTTGATTGGTCAATCTACTGTCTTGAAGCAAAATCCACTTTATTCATTCACTACAGTTAAAATACAACATAAGAAAGAAGAAATTGGAATAAATTTACTCTACTGGAAAACTTAACAGAATAATGGACAGTAACTGTTCCAATACAGTAACATCCCTTAAACACATCCTCGGCAAAGGCAAATTCAGAAATATAGATTGTCTCGCACGCAAGCCTCCAATCCAGGAGGAAAAACTTCGAGAAAAGTGTGTGCGTGCGTGCGTGTGTATGTACGTATGTGTTTAGCAGGGAGAGATGTGCTGCATCTTCCAAGCCTAACTTCAGCAAGTGCTACTGAAAAACTAAAACTAAAAATCCTGGTTCTGTGGGAGTTTGACCATTCAGGCTTCTCGTATTGTTCCAACTTGAAGAAACAACCCAAGGCTTCACAAGCTGTTTACTTTATTGGATTTGGAGCAGACTGCCTGGGATCTCTGCCACAATCTTCCTTCATTTAAAAAAAAGGGCAAAATACACCCCTTAAAGCCATTGTATCATCACAGTAAGGTAAAAGACAGCAGCCTACTGAAACAGATTTAAATTTAAATGATCCAATTACACAGGCAGAATGTTATTTAGGCTATATGGAGAATTGTGTCAGGCATGCTGATGAAATGTAAAATTTAGATTGAAATTCACTACGGTGTTGCACAGTGCAATTTAAGACGGATCGGCAGTTAATAGGTTGAATCTAAATGAACAGTTTTTTGCCTACATTGTACCTTTAACTCTTTGAGTAATAATATCTCCATTTCTCCTACTTTTACTTATTTTGTGGTATCTCATGTCCTTAGAGAAATGTGAATGTTATTTCTTATGCTTAGTACTGGATTAAGAAATAGCTACTACCTAGAACTACAGGAATGATTTGTATTTCGCAGCACCTTTTGACATTCTAGACTGTGATAGATCAATGCTTCCATGCCTTGCCTCCCATCTTCCATCCTTCTTAAACTTCTACACATGCAAAACTCTTGCTTAGGTTTGAACTCTCACCATTCTGAAAGTTACAAATAGACTCTGTAATTGCTGACCTACTTCAGCTCAAGGTCCATCAATGTCTTGATTTTAGGATTGTTATGTTCAGATTTTCCTTTGTTCTTTCTTGGGATACAGGTGGTGCATTTGCTGTTCATCCAAAAATGCTCTGAAGTGAGTGGTTTAGCATGTAGGTAAGAATGGCAGAATTCCTCCACTACAGTATGTGAGTGGACTTAATGATTTTTATGATTATCAAAGGTAGTTTCATGATCATTATTCAGGTTTATTAACTGAATATAAATTCTGCCAGCTGCCAAGATGGGAACTGAACCATGGCCCTGAACCTGGGCTTCTAAATTACTAGCCCAGTGACATTATCTCTGTGCCATCACCTCCCATAATGGTTTTACCTTTCCCCCGCTGGGTTATATAAAGGGAGTTGAGAAAAGGCTTGTATGGTGCATTAATGCTGGCACTTATTGGTTGGGCTGAATAGCCTGTTTCAATTCTGAGGACTCAGTGTAAGCCTGTGTAATCCAATATGAGTTTTGTTTTAGCAAAATTTACTGAGAGTAGGAGCACTGATTTTTCTTTTTTCTGCTTTCTACTCTGTGGCCTTTAAGCCAATGAAAGCAACTGTATTGCCTATTGCCTACTGCCATCTCAGATGAGATGATCTAATTCAGTTCAGATAAGGGTTCAAACCTGGACTTCCCTAGTCTGTATTCACTATTACTATGCCATATCAGCAATGTGTTTGCCCACTGAAACTTTCAGGGCATGCTAACTTGTAGTTTGATTTTATTTAAAGTGGAAATAAATTATTTCTGATTATCCCTTCCTGCAATCCTGGACACTTGTGCGTCTCCGCACTAATTGGCCCACAGTTTGTGGTCATGCAGTCACCTATTTTGGCCCTTGCTGAATCTCTTTGTCATTCTAACTCTCTTCATTGCTTTAAAATGTTATTTAAAACCTGCTTCTATAACCTACCATTTCATCTGCTGTTTTAATTCTTCCTTCATTGGTGTTGTCAGTTTTTGTTTCATTCGGCTTCTCCTTATCAGGAGGCTAATTAACTTGGAAATAGTTTACTGTATTTTAGGTGCTCTGTCGGTGTATTTTGTGGCTGTTTGCTGTAGTGACTTAATGATATTATGACATGTTTAGGAATAGAACTTGGCTGGTCATCAGTTTCGTTGGAATAATTGGATGGAGCAGAAAATAAAATTTGGTGAGGTCAAGAGGCTGATGGGGACAAATAAGAGATGGGAATTAAGATCAGAATCGAGGGCACACTGAGCAAAATTTGGTTTCAGTTGCAGTAACCTAAGATAGTATGTACTATCTATCTAAATTGCCCATAATCCAGGGATGTTTATGTTAGGTGGGTTAGACATGGGGAAACGTAAGGGAATGGGTCTTGATGGGATGCTGTTCGGAGGACCGGTGTGGACTTGTTGGGCTGAATGATCTGTTTCCAGCTGTAGGGATTCTATGATATGATTCACTTTACTCTATGTCTCTGGAGCTTAGACAATAAGATCTGTGGAAGAAAAATGGAGGCCTGTTTAAGGTGGATGCTAAGTTAGTGCTAAAAATACCACATATAGACCTCAAGACAAAAGAGGAGATACTTATAATTACAAGATAAAAAGATCTTTAAGAAATGATGTCCATAAAAGAAAATGTCAATATTTTAACCATTTGTTCAGAGCTAAAAAGCTACAGCTATCTCTTCTAGAATGCAAAGTGTAGGACAGTAGAAGGAGGGGCATTGACATCAGTGTTGTTGGATGACAGATGATGTAGAGTTGTCACAGATGAGCTACTGTCAATGTGAGAGGATGGTGTAAAGCAGTTGAGTGTGTTGTACTGTGACAGCACATCTCCTGGTAGGAGTAGTTACAAACAGCAGGTGCTGGGAGAAGTGCCAGATTTAGCTGAGTGAGTGATCTCTAAACTGGTGATAAAGAAATCTATCACACTTGTCAGAGGTGAGGGTGAAAGTGACAAAGGAGGGTCTTTAGGGGTCATTCTGATGGAGTTTATAGGACTCAATATTATCTTTTTCTCCCGGATGATTTCACAATCTGTACCATTTTGATCGTTAAGTTGCATTGGCAATGGATGGTGAGGCCAATTGTGCCAGGAATGCTTAGGGGTTACAGACTTAGTCATGATATGTATATATCAGGGGACAATAGGTACTGAAGGCCATGATTAATTTACTGATGACAAAGGAACATTGGAATTAGGAGTGGGAGTAGGCAGTTCAGCCTTCGAACCCGCTGTGCCATTTAACATGATCATGGCTGATCTAATCCTGGTCTCAACTCTGCTTTCCCGCCTGCACCCCATAGCCTCTTGTGTCACTTCTCATCAGAAATGTACCTACTTCTTTCTTGAATGTGTTGATTGATTCTGCCTCCACTACACTCTGGGGCAGTGAGTTCCACAGATTTTTTGACCCTCTGAGAGAAGTAGTTTCTCCTCATCTCAGTTTTGAACCTACCTCCTGTCACTCTATATCTATGACCTCTTGTTTCAGACCGTCCCAGAAAGGGGAATATCTGTTCAACGTCCACCTTATCAGACCCCTTCAGCATTTTATATAGGTCAATCAGATCCCCCCTTGTTCTTCTGAACTCCAGTGAGTACAAGCCCAAGCTATTCAACCACTCCTCATATGACAAGCCTTTTGTCCCTGGAATCAATCTGGTGGATCTCCTCTGAACTTCCTGTAGTGTCGCCACATTCTTCCTCAAGTAGGGAGACTGAAAGTGGACGCAATATTCTCACCAGTGAATTAAATAATTGCAACAACACTTTACTTTTTTAATCCAGTCGTTTTGCAATAAATTCCAGGATTCCTTTTGTCTTTGTTATTATATGCTGCACCTGTATGCACATCTTCTGCAGTTCATGCACAAGGGTACCCAGATCTCCCTGCACTGACGTACTTTGAATCTGCTTCCCATTTAAATAATAATTCGCCCTTTTATTTTGGAATAAAGCCAAGAAAAGGGAGTATTTTAGCAAATTAACAATTTCAAAAATACTGTGGTCAAAATGTCAGCAGTCAGGAATTTGCAAGTTCAACCAAAAGTACCAGAGGGGTTTGGGGAGAACTTTTTACCAGAGCAGGACACTGAAAGAAGTGATGTTGAAAGAGGAAGGAGATGTGACTGATGAGGGCTGCATAGAGGAAGTTGGAGGAAATCTTGTCATTGATCAAGTCCACAGGATTAGAGAGCGTGCCAGAGATGGTGTTATTGAGGTGTAGGAAAGTTTATACAACAGGTAAGGTTTAGAGGGGATTGGACGGTGGTGAGTTCAGACTAAAAAGGTTAGACAATGGCAGTGGATTTAATTTGCCCAGAGTGAATAGCACTCAATTTAGAGGCTTATAGATAGGATGTTATCTGGTAAGGAGTTTAGATGGAGTTTATAATTAAATTCTCTTAATAGAGGAAAATTGGAAGTCACATGACACCAGGTTATAGTCCAATGGGTTTCAAAGCCCAAGCTTTCAAAGTGCTGCTCCTTCATCGGGTGATGACATCATAGATGAAAATTGTAATTATTCTCAGTTTTCTGGAAGAAATGCTGCAGACGTCCAGATAAATAATTTTGAGTTTCATTTCTTCATTGCCAAAAAAGACTGGTATGGCGATCATAGCAATTTAGTGTGGTTAATTCAGCCAGTGGAGAATATTTCCTTATATGTAAAATATCTTAAGTAGTACTATGACAGTAATAACATAACGTTGTATAGCATGTAAAGGCATAATGCTGAGGACCTCCAATATTTATATAAGTTGTGTGTTATTTTAAAACTTCTTTAGCTTGCACTTGCAGCACCGGATTGCTTCAACGGTCTAGTGTAACAGATGGTACACCTTTTTTTACCCCAGATCACTGCGAAACTTACTTGATGGTGAGATGGAACATTCTGCAGCACTCAGGCAAGAAGTTGACAACCAGAAAAAAAAACTGGCAGAGCAGGATGAACGACATGCTGCCAAGGTTCAGGCATTGGCAAGGTAGGAGAGGTGAACCAGCCTGGGACAGTACTTATGGAAAGGGAGGACGGACTTCGGGCATCATTCTATGAAGGGTAAAGTGTTACATGCCGAAGTTTCTTTCGAGATTGCATTTACTTTTTCCAGTTTTTGGCATATACACGTGGAATCCGATTATGTGTAGAAAGTGGGAAAGAACAAGAATTGCCTCATAGCAAATTTACTTATGAATTAAAATGCTTTAGTTAAAAGAATTGGATGAACTACAAGATATAGACAAGTCCCCTGTGTGTTCTCCTGTTCATCATATTAGTTGTTATCATGTTTTTGAGAGAGCGAAAACCCATGAAAACTTCGCATATGATGAACTGCACTAATCATACAGTTATTCACAATTGAGCCAAAAACATTTGGTGAAGTTCAGAAATTAAATCAAGATGTACATGCACAATTGCATACATTGAGGCCTGGCTGTTAATAGGGACAAATTATATAAATTCGGATGGGAAGCCTGGACATCTTCCCAGCTTTTAGGAAATTTCACACCACAGTATGCATCTTTTCTATTAATCAGCTTCCCCCATTCATCATGATTGACAAGTTTGCAGTTGGGTGGGGACATTTTTTGGAGCAGGGCACTGTAGGGTCTGAGCCATGACCCTGTGAATGGTGGAAGATTGGTGGGGGGGATTTGGGAATGGCTTTGGCTCTGAGGAAACAACTCCTCCTGGCTTACAAGCAATTTTCATCAGTTCTTCTGTCATGCCCCTGTAATTACCTTTATTTAACTGTAACACCATTACATCCGATTTTGCCTTCTCTTTTTCAAACCGCAGACTGAACTCTACCATATTATGATCGCTGCCTCCTAAGTGTTCCCTTACTTTAAGATCTTTTATAAAGTCTGGCTCATTACATAGCATTAAGTCCAGAATAGCCTGCTCCCTTGTTGGCTCCATCACAAGCTGTTCCAAAAAGCCATCCTGTAAGCATTCCATGAATTCCCTTTCTTTGGATGCACCGGCAATATTATTCACCCAGTCCACCTGCATATTGAAGTCTCCCATGATCACCGTGACCTTGCCTTTCTGACATGCCCTATCTGTTGCCCGGTGCGTCTTGCGCCCCTGGTCCTGACCATGCGCCCCTGGTCCTGACCACTGTTAGGAGGTTGTGCAAAGGCTCTTAGCTCTCCCCTGCCTCTGTCAGTATCAGATTCACAATTTTGTAGAATAGGGTTAACAGAGTTTCTAATTCCAGATGTAAGCTTTGATTTTTTTTAAAATCCTGAACTGATGATAATATGCAAAATAGGTGATTAGTTCATCTTAAATTACATTTTTGAAAATGCAAACAATACTGCATCAAGATAAAATATATTCTACACACCCCCACCACGGCCCACCTTTTAAAATTTATAGAACACAAACCAAAACACTCAACGTGTATGACAGTAAAGTGTTTGAAATTTGGCTTTCAAGTACTTTTTGAAGAGCATGAGCAGAAACTCGTAGAAGCTGGGTAAAATACATTATCATATTTGTTGGCTTGTACTGATGCATCCTGCAAGTCTCAAATATATGATTCAAATTTATTTCAATGTTAAAACTGGGAAATACTAACAACTTTGAGGTCAGGCATTTGGCAAAAGCTGAGGTCTTCATATAAAATCTGTGATCAGGATATTCAAGGTACAGAAGACTGTTTAATTGAAATAGGAATTTGTTTTGATTCAGTTTGTCCTAGCTGTTGATTTGAACATTTTTATATTTCAGTTACTAAGGAAAAATGATTTTTACAAACTAGTTAGAGATCAGTTAACTTAAAAAGAAATTTGAACTTTTGAGTTCGAAGCTGAATGGATGACACAAGATTTCATCTTTTAAGACATTAACTGGGACAAACAATATGAAAACATTATACTAGCCACTATTTCTGTAGTTAACGTATACTTTAAACTATAGAACTAAACTTTTAGCATAACTCAGAAAACCTAGTCACAGGTGCACATCAGGTAGTATTCGTAACAAAGTAGATGAATTAACGGCACAAATCATCTTGAATGATTATGATGTGGTAGACATCACAGAGACGTGGTTGCAGAGGGTTCAGGACTGGCAGTTAAACATGCAAGGATTTACAACTTATCGAAAAGACAGGGAGGTAGGCAGAGGGGTCGGGGTTACCTTGTTTGTTAAGAATGAAATTAAATCAATAGCACTGAATGGCTTAGGGTCAGATGATGTGGAGTCTGTGTGGGTGGAGTTGAGGAACCACAAAGGCAAAAAAAACCATAATGGGAGTTATGTACAGACCTCCTAACAGTGGTCAGGACCAGGGGCGCAAGATGCACCGGGCAATAGATAGGGCATGTCAGAAAGGCAAGGTCACGGTGATCATGGGGGACTTCAATATGCAGGTGGACTGAGTGAATAATATTGCCGGTGCATCCAAAGAAAGGGAATTCATGGAATGCTTACAGGATGGCTTTTTGGAACAGCTTGTGATGGAGCCAACAAGGGAGCAGGCTATTCTGGACTTAATGCTATGTAATGAGCCAGACTTTATAAAAGATCTTAAAGTAAGGGAACACCTAGAAGGCAGCGATCATAATATGGTAGAGTTCAATCTGTGGTTTGAAAAAGAGAAGGCAAAATCGGATGTAATGGTGTTACAGTTAAATAAAGGTAATTACAGGGGCATGACAGAAGAACTGACGAAAATTGACTGGAAGCAGAGCCTAGCGGGGAAGACAGTAGAGCAACAATGGCAGGAGTTTCTGGGTGTAATTGAGGACACAATACAGAGGTTCATCCCGAAGAAAAGAAAGATTATCCGGAGGGGGATTAGACAGCCATGGCTGACAAAGGAAGTCAAGAAATGTATCAAAGAAAAAGAGACAGCCTATATAGTGGCCAAGAGCACTGGGAAATCAGAAGATTGGGAAGGGTACAAGAACAAACAGAGGATAACAAAGAGAGAAATAAGGAAGGAGAGGATCAAATATGAAGGTAGGCCAGCCAGTAATATTAGAAATTATAGTAAAAGCTTCTTTCAATACATAAGAAACAAACGAGAGGCAAAAGTAGACATTGGGCCACTCCAAATTGATGCTGGAAGTCTAGTGATGGAAATAACTGAAGAACTTAATAAGTATTTTGCGTCAGTCTTCACAGTGAAAGACATGATTAATGTCCCAACAATTAAGGAGAATCAGGGGGCAGAGTTGAGTATGGTAGGCATTACAAAAGAGAAAGTGCTAGAAAAGCTAAAAGGTCTAAAAATTGATAAATCTCCTGGCCCCGTTGGGCTACATCGTGGAGTTTTGAGGGAGGTGGCTGAGGAAATAGCGGAGGCATTGGTTGTGATCTTTCAAAAGTCACTGGAGTCAGGGGAAGTCTCAGATGATTGGAAAATTGCTATTGTAACCCCCTTGCTTAAGAAAGGATAAAGACAAAAGATGGAAAGTTATAGGCCGATTAGCCTAACCTCGGTTGTTGGTAAAATTCTAGAATCCATCGTTAAGGATGAGATTTCTAAATTCTTGGAAGTGCAGGGTCGGATTCGAACAAGTCAGCATGGATTTAGTAAGGGCAGGTCGTGCCTGACAAACCTGTTAGAATTCTTTGAAGAGGTAACAAGTAGGTTAGACCAGGGAAACCCAGTGGATGTTATCTATCTAGACTTCCAAAAGGCCCTTAATAAGGTGCCTCACGGGAGGCTGCTGAGTAAGGTGTTCATAATGCCCATGGTGTTCGAGGTGAGCTACTGGCATGGATTGAGGATTGGCTGTCTGACAGAAGGCAGAGAGTTGGGATAAAAGGCTCTTTTTCGGAATGGCAACCGGTGACAAGCGGGGTCCTGCAGGGTTCAGTGTTGGGGCTGCAGCTGTTCACTTTATATATTAATGATCTGGATGAAGGGACTGGGGGCATTCTGGCGAAGTTTGCCGATGATACGAAGTTAGGTGGACAGGCAGGTAGTACGGAGGAGGTGGGGAGGCTGCAGAATGATTTAGACAGTTGAGGAGTGTGGTCCAGGAAATGGCTGATGAAATTCAACGTGAGCAAATGCGAGGTCTTGCACTTTGGAAAAAAGAATACAGGCATGGACTATTTTCTGAACGGTGAGAAAATTCCTAAAGCCGAAGTACAAAGGGATCTGGGAGTGCTAGTCCAGGATTCTCTAAAGGTTAACTTGCAGGTTGAGTCCGTGATTAAGAAAGTGAATGTAATGTTGTCATTTATCTCAAGAGAGTTGGAATATAAAAGCAGCGATGTGCTTCTGAGACTTTATAAAGCTCTAGTTAGGCCCCATTCAGAATACTGTGTCCAGTTTTGGGCTCCACACCTCAGGAAGGACATACTGGCACTGGAGCGTGTCCAGCGGAGATTCACACAGATGATCCCTGGAATGGTAGGCCTAACATACGATGAACGGCTGAGGATCCTGGGATTGTATACATTAGAGTTTAGAAGGTTGAGGGGGAGATCTAATAGAAACTTACAAGATAATGCATGGCTTAGAAAGGGTGGACGCTGGGAAGTTGTTTCCGTTAGGCGGGGAGACTAGCATCCGTGGGCGCAGCCTTAGGATTAGAGGGGGTCAATTTAGAACGGAAATGAGGAGACATTTTTTCAGCCAGAGAGTGGTGGCCCTGTGGAATTCATTGCCATGGAGCGCAGTGGAGGCCGGGACGTTGAATGTCTTCAAGGCAGAGATTGATAAATTCTTGATCTCGCAAGGAATCAAGGGCTACGGGGAGAGTGCAGGTAAGTGGAGTTGAAATGCCCATCAGCCATGATTAAATGGCGGAGTGGACTCGAAGGGCCGAATGGTCTTACTTCCACTCCTATGTCTTATGGTCTTATGTTCCTTTTATTAGACTTTGATTCTTCCTCGATCAGGCCAAACCGAATGCTTGGATCCCAAAGATTTCCTTCTGATCTTTTACTTCCTGAGCTTGGTAACTATTAGCACCGACTTTCTGAATTTTTTGATAGTTCGCCCTACAGCTAAAGCTAGGCAAATCTTCTCGCCTGGTTTTAACTCCATGTGAATTTGGGCTTGTCAATCACACCCATGTTATTGCATGGTGGATCTTAGAAATCTTTGGCCTCTAATTGCTTTCTCTCTCCTGTACAAAGACAGGCTAACTTATCATCAGTGATAATTTTGGAAAGTTTGTAACCTGAAATCACAGTGCCTTCTTCTGTACCCTATCCATCTCAAAGTCTCTCATAGTGACAGTGCAACTCACATGGACCCTGTATCTAGGTAGAGATGCTGACTAACCATCCTTGAGAGCCCAACTGTCTCTCATCTTGGAATTTAATGGGCAATTTTAGGCAGAAATATTTAGAACTGAATTCTAAGTGTTTTCCTGTGATTGTGTAGTCTCAGAACGTGTACTCTGTTAGCCTACAAGCTGCCACATTGTCTCCAAGCATAAACACCTTAAACCTTCTTTCCAGGAATACAGTTTGAGTCCCTGTTAGTGTCTAATAATCTATTTATGCTGGTTTGCTGTCAGACAGACATCAGAACAGATCATATGATCCCTACATTTTACCTTGAGTCAAGGACACAATACCAAAAGATAATCTTATAAACTTCATATTTGTAACAAGTCATTGAAAAACTTTCAGCAAGTATTTTGAAAATATTGTGGACACAAGTTGCCCATATTCTGAACCTAGATTTTCATGTTGCCATAAATATTCCTCATTATCAATGTGTGTTAGAAAGTCTTGACACACAATTTATGAGAATAGGAGGTCGTCTACAGATAGGACACATACTAATGAAAGATTTTAATGGACATAATTCTTTTATTTAACAGGTGAACAACATGATTTTTTTCTCTGGATTACAAAATAACCACTGTCTGTGGGTCCCTTTGAGCTACTTAACTATTGCAATTAATAGTTTTAAAATGTAAGATTTTCAAGTTGGGGGGAGAGGTGTTATTTTGCTGTTAATTAGTGCTACTAATTTTGTCATGATTTCTATTAACACCAAGGGAAAGTGTCCTGAAAAAAAATTAGTCTAAATAAAAAAAAAACTGGTAGATATTGCACAGTTGGTGAAACTGCTGCTGTGATCTTTGTAAAATAACAGTTTCTCAGTAATGTGCTGTCAAGGATTGACAGGATTTTTAAATGCACATTTAGATGCGCTGTTTAAATTATTTTATTCATGTATATGTGTCCATAAAGTACATATTATTGAAATGTGCATTAAGAAAAACATTGATGCAATTTTCGTCTAAGGTGAAATTATTTCCCTGATGTGTCTCTAATGGAAAAACATCTATTCCATTAGTTGCAATTCGCACATAAGATCTGTGCTGGTGTTTTATGTAGGTGTATTTGTTAACAATATGTCTACAATGTTATTGATGATGAATAAAGTGTGGTGGACTACTCAGAGATTGCAAGAACTGCAGATGCTGGAGTCAGGGTCAACACAGTGCGGAGCTGGAGGAACACAGAGGTCAGGCAGCATCAGAGGTACAGGAAAGTCTGTGTTTTGGATCGGGCCCATTCTAATCAAGGGCCCTGACCTGAAAACTCAAGTTTTTCAGGGAGAGAGACTAGATGAGCCCTATATTAATGTAACCTTGTTTGAGGGACATTTTAAGAAGCAAGAATACCCTGTGCCATAAAACATATTTGTTCCTTTGCTCCTGCCTAATGGTTTTTAAAATTTGTAAAATTTTAATTAACTGCAGCCTCAAAATAGTTGTAGCTGAATTTGAAAAATTATTTTTGTATCAAGAAGATCTGGCTTTCATTTCATGCAGTTATTTCTTCCACTTTCACTTCCAAAGGAAGTAGCACCATTTCAAATCCATGAAAACAATGAAAGAAAACAAATGTTGTGTTCTTTTGGTGAACTTTTGAAATACACGAGGTGCCTAGAATCAGTTGAAGTGTGAGGAGATGTACATCAATGTTCTTTTACTTATTGTAATACTTGCTGCCTATGGTTCAGAAAGTTAGGTGAGCAACAGCGTCAGTCACATAAATTAAATATGTGCCATTGGTCTTTAATCCCTGTTTAGTTACTTGACTTAAGTCACAACTATGACTCGGGTAAGCTACACTTAGTCTTGTTCTTTACAGGTAGAAAAGTGAAAAGGCCACATTTTCCACTCCTGATAGTTCCATTAGAGTACCATTGGTTACCTGTGTGAATGTGAACATCAGATGAGAACAGCTTGGATTTGACTCTGTTCCCATCTTGTGGCCAAATAGTTGCTAATGTATAATGTTCTAGCTTATATATGAGGAAGGGCTGTAGTGAAGCTGCACATCAACAGGAAGTCAATGCTTTGGAATATGGGGCAAATGGTGAACAAATTAATAAACTAAAACCAAAACTTTGCTACATTTGCACAGTTATTATTGCACAGTTACTACATTTGAAGTTACAAAGTTAATCACGGTGAATAACATTTTACACCATATTTTACAATTTAACTTTTCCATTCATTTCTTCTTGCAAATTATCATTTGCTTGCTTCAGATCCAGGCTTCTTTCGTTATTGGCGTGATTTTATGGGTGGACATCTGCTACATGCAGGAATATTTTATTTGCTTCGGCTAGTAGTCCTTTTTTCATTGCCAGTTGTGTTGGAATAGTCGACTGTTCCTGTTGATATCTGTCTTTTCTTCCCTGTCATCCGTGATTTTGTGTAATTTCAAGTACCCTGTTTAGATTGAGAAATTCTGATAACATAATTTTTATAAAGCAGCTGTCAATAATTATAAGTCTGCCTTGATATATTGACTATGTTATTTGTTTTATATTAGAATTTTAATGTTGGATGGATCTCCCATATAAAGAGATTGAGACTGATAAGATCTTAACAAGATGAGTGCCTATCAATTTTATTTCTCAAATTTAGCCTTGAAATTGTTAAGTATGAATACCATCATATACCATTAACATAGGATGACTGATGAAATCTGTACACGCAGTGTTCAAGATTGTCATTCAAAAACTGACAAGTGTGACATTCTGATGAACTGTTGCAGTTATTTGACACTGTGAAATTATTCAGAAATGAGGATCAAATTGATTTTCTACTTCAGTGTCACCTTTTCCAACATATCTGACCTCATTGTTATACTAACTGCTATTTGGAGTTGGCTGTTGAAAGACCTGGGTGTAGATGTTATTTAGGACTGGCTGGCTTATCAGAATAAATTGCATGGTGGAATTTGTTTTAATGGCTCTATTTAAACTAAGATTTTTCTAAGCACCAGAAAATATAGTCTTAGCGTGCATTTCTTCGTTAGACTGTGTAGGTAATGAGATACTGTGAGCGTAATGCGTGGCTGCTCAACTAGCCGTGAATGAGGAAGCAGAGAGGGTGCTGTCATGGTTTAAAAGATGCAATAGTTTGCTTGATTGGATTGCTTACTTTGCCCATGTTTTTTGAATGATAATATGATGCGTATAATGAAGAATGCTTTGTCTAACAGTTGAAAGGAATTCATTTTAATGATCATATGGAACATTTTTAAAGAAATAAGTGGATCTGGAGAAGGTGAGAAAGTTGAAGCAAAGCAATTTCAGGGACTTAGGGGAACAAGGAAGATCAGTGTTTTAAATCAGAGGTTTTGGGAGATTGAGGTATTGAAAGAATGAAGAATGATTTGGTAATGAACATGTGCAACTTGGTATAGGAAGCAGATATAAGAAATAGGAGCAGGAGTTGGCTATTCAGTTCAGAAAGACTGCCCCTCAATTCAAGAAAATCATGGATGATCAGCTGTAAGACCTGGCTCCTTTTATGTGCCAACTCAGCATTAACGTGCTCTCTTTAAATACGTTCACTGATCTAGCCTCCATAACTCTCTGGGGTCAAAAATTTCAGATATTTGCAGTCCTCTGAGATAAGAAATTCCTTTGCATCTTAGTTTTAAGTGAGTGTTGCCTTATTCTGTAAGTCTGTCTAGTTCAAAATTAAATACAGGGACCAAAACTGTACACTAAAGTCCTCATCAACACCTTGTACATTTGTAACGAGACTTCTGTTTTTGAACTCTAATCCTCCAACAGTCAAGCCAAAATTTCAATTGCCTTCTTAATTACTTGCTGTATCTACATACTAACTACTTGTGTTTCATGCACAAGAACACTCAAAGCCTGCACATTTTTAGAGTCTCCCTCCATGTAAAGAATTGTCTGCCTTTTGTTTCTTATCAAAGTGCATGATCTTATACTTTCCTACGTTAAACTCCATCCTCCCAAGTTTTTGCTTACTCACTGAACTTAGCTGTTTCCTTGCAGCTTCCCTATGTCCTCATCATGACATGCCCTTCCATCTATTTTTGTATCATCAGAAAATTTGGGTAGATTAGGTTCCTCTCCCCCTCCGAGTAATTAATATAGATAGTCAATAATCGGGACTGTGGGCCTGAACCTTGTGGCACTCCACTAGTTGTTTCTTTCTATCTTGAAAAGACCCATTAATCTGAACTCTGTCTTCTATGTTGACCGATCCTTAACCTATGCTAAAACATTACCACCCTGACCATGAGATCTCATCTTGTGCTATTTTTACCCCTTTTATGTAGCACCATGACAATGCCTTCTGAGAATCTAAATGTGTTCACATGCTCTTCTTCAACTCTGCTTGTTGTATACTTAAAGAACTTTACCAAATTTATCAAACATTTCTTTTTGAAAAACCATTTTAACTCAGTTTGATTGCATTAAGCTTTTCTAAACGTCGTGCCATTTTCTCGTTAATAATGGACTGTGGCATCTTCACAACAAATGTTAGGCTAATTGATAGGGTGTGAGCAGCCGAGTTATGGATAAGCTGAAGTTCAGAATTTGAGGGTGAGATGCTGGCTGATGTCTGAAAGCAATGAAAGCATGAATAAGCATTTCAACAACAGTTGTACAAGTTGTGCTAGAAGTGGGTGATGCTATAGAGGTGGAAATAAGCAAGTTTTTGTGATGGGGAGGATGCGCATTTGGAAGTTCTGGTCAGTTTTTGGTCCAAACTGCAATAGTAGACAAGAAGCTGGGGAATGGAATTGAAAACATTATGTTTATGACAAGAAAAAAAACTTTTAAAAGTTCAGTTGCAAAAATGTGTGGTTTATTGAATGCTAAATGTTTAACAAAATAGTCTCACAACAGAGAGCTAGACTTGGATGGCGTTTGCTTGTGCGTGAAAGCTGATCTTAGATCTGCAATGATGTTGTCAGTCCTGTATCTCTTTATTTTTCTGTACTTTCGCTTGTGGACTGAAATAGGATAACTCTTCTGGGAAAAAAAAACAAGGATTGTTGAATAATTTTTGCAGTCTTTAAAAGCAAGTAACCTGACACTTGTTGTTTACATAACTGTTTGTTTATTCAGTCGTGAAAGCCTTGTTAGAAATAAACTGGAGTTAGGGGGCTGTGCACAAATGCTGATTGGTTTGTGAAGTCTTGAGTGGAGTCATGACCAGTTACTGTTGACAAAAGCCTGTTGTCTTCCAACAGCTATGTGATTGGCTTCTAAGTAGCTGATCAGCTTTTGAGTATGAATGTTTGGGCAATTGAACTTCTGGGGGAAGGAACTGTATTGAAGAGCATCTCAAACCTGAACGTATCCAGCTTACTTTCTCTTTATCAGTTCTGTAAGTTGTGATTTTTAATTAAAAGGTCAGAGACCTTTTACAAGTTTGAACCATTTGCCCTGTGCCTCCTGCAAACAAATGAAGGAAGATTGACAACCAGCGTTCTGATCAACAAAATAATTATTTCAGCAAACTCTGTGGACAGGGACCACTGAACTGCT
This sequence comes from Ginglymostoma cirratum, assembly GCA_024137785.1. Classification (NCBI taxonomy): domain Eukaryota; kingdom Metazoa; phylum Chordata; class Chondrichthyes; order Orectolobiformes; family Ginglymostomatidae; genus Ginglymostoma; species Ginglymostoma cirratum. Next base: position 4,398,276 of record JAHRHZ010000023.1, read on the forward strand.
TTCCCAGTTTTTCCCGTCTGTCCATTGCACCCATACTTGTTTTCTTCTACCTGTATATGCATGTGCAGGTGAAAATTGATGAGTCAATTAAAGTTTCATCTAGTAAAATTACATGTTGATAGTTCATAGTTGTTTATTTGCAGTTAGAATCTATTTGTTGGTAATAAATAGCAATTCTTATTAAGTACAGAAAACTGATTCATTCTTTCTGTCAACCTGGGCCTGAAAGACATAATTTGGGGAATTCTGTATACTTGTCAAAAATTTTTAACTTTAGTGACGAATCTGGGAATAGCAGGACTTGATTTCCAAGATGTTACCACAGTGAGGTGTAACATTACCAATTAGAAGCTTGTAAGGAAGAGTTTGGGGAACCAAGAGCAGAAGTTTGGAACTCTGGAGATAAAGGCTTTGACAAAATTGAGCATGGGTTTATTTTAATAGATAGTAGATTCAGTGAGAGGGCAGTAGTTCACTTTTTTCATTTGAGGGGTGTGATGATTGTAATTTTGCTAAATGGATATGCCTCAGATAAAATGGCCCAAAAGAGAAATGCACAGGACCCTAGAACATTGGTGGGCTGTCTTGCTTTGACTTGGTGAGGAAGAAAGGGTATGGGGAGCAAGGTTAATGAATGAATAATTTCAATGTTTGTTGTGAAGAAATTCACTAACATTTGGAAACATGAGTACACAAAATACAAGGCTAAAGTCTCAAGAACTTTACATCTGTCTTCTTCAAGGAAGAAAGTGATGCAAAGTTTACATTAAAAAGGAGAGAGGTTGTGTACAGAAAAGTAAAGACATGCTAAAAAGATTTACATTACTGCGACTTGGTAAGCCCACCTTGTTCAAATGGAATCCATACCAGGTTGCTGAAAGGAGCAAGCTTAGAAATAGTAGTGACATTCAATCTTTCAACCTTAATTAAATGCAAAGGTAGTGCTAGAGAACCATGGCTTGCTCATTTTCTACCACCAGTTAAGAGAGGTACAAACCAGGGAATTACAGATAAGTCAACCTAATTTCACTAGTCCGTAAAGTAGTAGAAACCGTTATCAGGTGAAAATTAACATTTATTTGGCTAGACATGGATTAATCAAGAGCACAGACTTTTAAAGGAACAATGTATCTGACTAATGTAATGGAATTCTGTGTGGTAATGGGGAAGATTGATTGCAATCGATTTTATATGCATGAACATTTGGAAGGCATTCGCCAAAGAGCCACTTGAGACTAAATAAGAAAATGAAAATCTGTGTAACTAAGGGCAATTGGTGGCATAGATACAGCATTAGCACAGTGCCAGGAAACAGAATCAATGAGTAGATATTATAGAATGAAAGTAATTTGTGATGGGTCTGAAGAGAGAGACAATGATTAATTATTCCATCTAGAGTTATGAAGATGTGGAAAGTTCTACTGAAAAGGTGGTGGAAGATCATTCAATAAATCATTTTAAAGGTAAGTTGAACAAGAACTTGGGAGTGAGGAACTTGTAGGATTATGAATAAGAAATTAGCATGAAATAGGCCAAATGTCCTCCAACTCTGCCAGTTTTATTGATTTCATGAACAATTCCAGCTAATTCCACCTATTACGGAGTTAGGTAGGATATGTTGTGAACAGAAACAATCTGGAAGTGATACCATTATTTGGTCCGTTGCTTTAGAATCTGCCCTTAACCCTTCGCTCTCTTTCCTTTTTCTAGATAGTTTTTATTTCAATTTGTTACCTTCCTTTCATACAGTAGCTCTTTTTTTAAAATGATCTTTTGTATGGTACCTTGTTAAAGACTTTCTTAAAGTTTTTTTTATATCACAACTATTGTAATTCCTCCATAATAATTTCATTTCTAAATAAAGAATATTTTTTATTTCCTGCTCAAAGTGTTATGCTCACTGGCCCATAATAGGTTAATCCTGTCTCGCAATTTCAACATGAATGAATTACCTGGACCTCGCTTTGTGACACACCAACCTAACAGAACCATAAGAAATAATTTCTTGATGGACTCATAATTTTTTCATTTTTTTGTGATCGATTTTAGTTTCATTTTGAACCTTAGAAATTTTGCTAAAGATTAAAAGGGTGGATGAAAACATATTTCATAAAAAATGCATTGAGAAAGAGCAACTTTGACAGGACATTCTTTGTTGTCTGTTACTTAACCACACGTTTTGTCGGCAATGTTTACAATTTTCACAGTGTATCTTTTTCTTGGTGCATTTCTTTGTGTTGCCATGTTATCTAGTAATTACAATGATCAGAGATTTATTTCTGGATGATGTTAACCTGACTTGTGACATGCTTTTTTTCAATAAAAATTGTTCTAAGTAAACTAAATTATCAGAAAGCATTTCTGTTTTGCATAGTATTGGGTGATCCTATTGGGTAAAATATCCTTATGCCTGCAGGATCATGATTTGAATTCGATATATGCTGAAAAGCTAAATTTCTTCTGCTCTGCTAGCTGCAAGGACCCCCTATGAAAATCATTTGGACAGGTGCCTACAATTGGTGGCTGTTATAAATGAACAGCATAGAGTAGTTACGATTTTGCAGTAAATTGTAATGTTACTCAGAAGGCCTACAGAGTTGTTAGGTGTCCAAACTTTAGCAAAAAAATCAAACTAACGCCATCAGGTTGGCATTGACGCATATCAGGATGGAGTGGAGCGATTTACTGTGTACCTGGAACATAGCAGTTGTGGCCTGATTTAATGTGGATTTGATACTGCATTCTGGAATGGGAAATTCAATTTCATTATCTAGTACTGATTGCTGTTATCTTGATGAGCATTTAGGAAAATGTTTTCATTTTTTTTCCTTTTCGAGGGCTCAGTTTTAGCGTGATACATCAAAAGGGATTATTCCAGCAGCACATAGTTAGCTGTCTGTTCTCTTGAAAGTGTCAATGAAGATTAATTAAGTTACAACTACTCATTATAACAGCAGTCATTATTATATTGTAACTTTATTTACATATTACTAACAAATGGACACGTTGTATACAGCGTCTGTGTACCTGACAAACTTTAACAACTTTCTACTGCACTATTCTACAACAACCAGTATGGTCTTTTGATTCTCCAAATGACTGTCAGAACAAAAATACAGTGCAGCTGTGCTCATTTGGTTTTTGAACTGATTCAGTTGGAAGACAGATGTGATGAAATAATGTGCCCTGAATAATTATGACTGCAGGACCAGAATATCTGTTGTGGCCTTAGAATGAATTGAATTAGTTTCAAAGCCCAGCCTTCAATGGTTAACGTACTTTTAGCCATAATGTATTTTGGATTACTGTTGCTGTTTCTAGGGAAGAAGGAATCCTGACCTTCATATCATGCAGTTAACCACTCTTATCTCTCTAGACAGAAGAACACTCAAGGGCTGAAGCTTTGCTCATGATTTTGTTGCAAACCCAATTGAATGATATTATCTTTGACCTTATTTTGTGCTGTCACCATAATTTGTATTTGTATTTTTCAAATAAAAGCAGAGCTAAATCAGGAAGCCAAGAGATTAGCGAGATCACAAACCAGTGCATAGGGAGTGACAAGTCAGACTAATCATCCAAATTTTAAAAAACTTGCATGTAATGGAAGGTTCTGTAAATAACATTTACTCTGACAGAAATCGAGCAAGGGTCTAATTGTGCTACTCAAAGTGTGTAAAAGTTAGCTGGCTGTTTGACTGAACCTCAAAGCAGAGGAAGATGATCACCACCAGAAGCTTGATGATTAAGGGCAGATGCCCCAATTCAGGGATGCTGAGTATAGTTGTAGGGTTTGAGAGTTGAGTACATAGAGTAGTTTTTCTACATTATTATGCTGTATAAATGCTAATTGTCATTCTTCTGGGAATATCTGTCAAATGGATGAGATGTGATGTAATTGTTGTTCAAATATTCAAAAGCCCTGTAATTAATGCTGAGTAAATTAGTTGGACTTGATAAATAATTGTAACAGTGAAATCGATCATATGTCATGGGAGGTATTAGCATTTTTAATTTTTAAGTGACACAGTTCTGATAATTCACTGAGGACTGTGTCTTGCTGTAGCCATGCTCTAGGAATGTATTTGAATTTCACATCTGACTCCATACCATGTTGTGCTCCGTTAACTTGATTTTGTCCATTTGTAATTGTTTTGGATGATTTTGCGCATGAGTGAAGGTTACTTGGTGTAGAAAGAAGGAACTTTTGACTTCTTGTAGATCTTTTCATTAACTTTGGATGTTTTAATGCAGTTCACAGCTGAAGAACTGCAGTCACTGTTACAATGAAAGGAAACACGCTGGCCTGTTGGTGCGCAACAAGGTGCCACAGCCAACAATCTGATAATGCTCAATAGCCCATTTAAGTGAGATAACAAGATGTAGGGCTGAATGAACACTGCAGGCCAAGCAGCATCAGAGGAGCAGGAAGGCTGATGTTTAAGGTCTAGACCCTTCTTCAGAGACGAAATTCTGAGGCTTTGCTCATTGTTCTGTTGCAAACCCAACTGAATGCTTTATCTTTGACCTTATTTTGTGCTGTCACCGTAATTTATATTTGTATTTTTCAAATAAAAGCAGATCTCAATCAGGAAGCCAAGAAATTAGCGAGATCACAAACCAGTGGATAGGGAGTGACAAATCAGACTAATCATCCAAATGTTTAAAAACTTGCATGTAATAGAAGGTTCTGTAAATAACATTTACTCTGACAGGAATCGAGCAAGAGCTAAAGTTTGGAGTAGCAGTTCCTACTATCTCTGAGCCCATTTAAATGTTTTTGTTTTAAGGAGTAAATGTTGACCAGAACACTGGGGGAATCCTCTGCTCTTCCTCATTAACTGCCGTGGAGCCCTAGAGAGAGTAGATGTGACCCTAATATGTCTTTTCATTTGCAAGACCATATGTGTAACTGTGCAACTATCCCTTAGTACGGACAAGTAATTGCAGTGACTTTCTGACAGATAATCTCTGGCTGCATTTATTGGTAAATATGACAAAAAAGAATGCAGCTTAATGATGAGATCTTAAATTTGCCTGATAATTCCACCCTATTTAATTTTCAAAAAAAAATCATGGCAGGCATGTGTAATGGAAAGTTTGTTTCCTTATTTGACAAATTGTGAATTTAATGTGGTAGACTTATTTTTGATGATGTCATCCATGTTGAGTGTCCTGTATGATTTTTATTTGATTGTGATTAGGAGACTAAGATCACTTGAATTCAGACCAGATCGCACGATGAAATTGTGATATTACTTTACCTGCTGTTAATAAACCAAGGATTGTAGGATTTCAAATGAAAGCAGAATATGATGGAAATATTTAGCATCTATGCAAAGATATTCTATTCCAATGAAAGAACAAGTTAAGAAGCGCAGAAATTAATAGTGGCTGTTAAGAGCCACTTAAAAATGGTGGGCAGGGCATCACCATGCAGTGGTAAGATCTCAGTTGATGGTACTACTGGACAAATCAGATCCCAGATTGATAAGCGGCCTGATAGATCCTTTTTTATTAATTGCATAATGGTTGAAAAATGAATCATGCAAGGCTACAGATCCTTGAATAACACAACAGATGTTTATCACACAAAAGAATAAACTAATAAAATCAAAGTATCAAGATATAGAAAACTGTTTTAAAAAGTCTTAAGAGGTAGAACAAAGTAATATTTTCAAACTATTTCCCAATACCATCTATTTATCGAAATTCAAGTCCAGAGAAATTACCCCAGAGATCTTCAGGGTTTATTTAATTGACTCTTGCCAGTTTCTTTCCTGTGAATTGTGGCGTTGTCTTGCATGAACATTCTCAAAATTGAGAGTTTGAACTTTCTCAGCTTCTAATAACCTGGAGATTTCTGAAATCTATGCTTGTCTCGAAACTGCACAACCTAAACTTGTCGAGGGATAACTTATTCCTTGAACTGTGTTTAAAAGCTCCTTTCTAGGACGGAAACTGTACTTGTGCCCAACCCCAGTGAAGCCTCCTTTTAAACTGCTCTAAAAACTTTCAGTCTCTGAACTTTCTAACTGCAAATCAATCTTGAATATTCTGAACTTTGAAAAAATGGCCTTTACTGATCATTCGTATACTACAGTAGTAGATACAACATTTTATTAACATCACAGGATTGTACTGCCACTTGAATTCTGAGCAAAGCTGGATTGGGTCAGTTATGTTCCAGAAAGGCTCTCTGACTTTATCTTTTCTTAAAGAACACCCTTCACAAAAATAACCAACACTCATGTGCCACCACTATTTTGAAATCGTAACCGTGAAAATGTAATTTGTATTATTCAATTTTCATCACATGAGACTAACCAGCTGAAAAGCCCTAGTGGGAGGATGATATGATCTGTTCTAAATGGAGGCACCCACTGGCTGGAATCTGCGATTAAGTATGACCCTACCACCACCACTGAATTCACAACTCCAGGCCTTTCCAACAACCACTGACCCACTCAACCATTGTCGGTGCCTCTCTGTTGGGTGCTTCACTCACCTTTTACATGGGGTTTCAGTATTAATTCTTGGTGAAGGGTACACAGCAGTATTGGCAGTGGCCATTGCTCCTGGTGGCACAGTTTTATTGGGCAGCTGACAGCTTTAGAAGGTGAGATTTTTGCCCCACAACAGGATTTCTATTAGTAGGTGTTCTAAATTCCCCTGAAAAGCATTGAATTCCATGAGGTCTCTTGGAAACGAGAGTGGCAGAATTACCATGATTTTCGAGCCAGTGGATGGGCTCCTTAGACAAGCAGTAAATTCTGCCCAAGGACCTTGACAGCTGAAAGGTGGATCTTCTAAAGGAATAATAAAAAGGCCAGAATTAGAGGAATAGGAAGAACTCGAGGGTTGTGCAGCGCGAGGAGATTACAAGAGTCGTGTAGTGAGACCATGAGGAATTTGAAAACAACATGGAGAATTTTTAATTCAAGACAGTGTTTAACTAGAAGCCAGCATAGGTCACTGTGCACAGAAGTGATAGGTGAAAAGGGCTCGGCACAAGGTAATAGTGCACTATGGAATTTTGAATGACCTCAACTATATTAGAAATATTTTTGTCAAATATATTTTCAAAATAAAAACCAAAAGAACTGTGGATGCTGTAAATCAGGAACTAAAACATAGTTGCTGGAAAAGCTCAGCAAGTCTGGCAGCATCTGCGAAGGAGAAAACAGAGTTAACGTTTGGAGTCTGGTGACCCTTCCTCAGAACTTCCCCTTTCTGAGGAAGGGTCACCGGACCCAAAATGTTAACTCTGTTTTATCCATCACAGATGCTGCCAGACCTGCTGAGCTTTTCCAGCAACTTTGTTACTTGTTCCATATTTTCAAAATAGTTGGCAAAGTTTTCAAAATAGTACATAAAAGCTGACTATAGTGTCTTAATGACTAAAATAGTATTTTTTATGTGCTAATGTACATTTGTATTTCATTCAAGTTCACATTAAGTTGATAAACTAATGGATGTTTTTGTTTGGTGCCTGCAGAGAAAACGAAGTGTTGAAGGTGCAGTTGAAGAAGTACGTGGGAGCTGTCCAAATGTTAAAGCGAGAAGGAGGCCAACTAAATGATGGTAAGAGTGTAGCAGCAGCCTTTAGAGAAATGGTGCGTTAATTATGATATTAAGTAGTAGGTACAGTCGGTCCAGATTTAGCAGCAATAATGATGATAAAACTGTAAGCTTTTGTTGTCATTATCAGTCTGAAAAGAACAGAAAATTCTGTTAATGGACCGTGCACTAAATGCAGAAATCTAAAAACTGCTGTCAGTGATTCCCTGCACCTTTACTGTTGAAGACCCCATGGATTGCACACAATTAGCCATGATTGGAGTGACAGAAACTCCCCTTTCACACTTTAACATCACTACTAATATTCCAAGAAAAAAGTTCAGGCTGATGATTAATAAAGTTTAATTTCTAAGCCAAACCTACTGCTGAGAATCATCTTGGCCCTTAAACTATTTTTGTGTATTGTGCAATATAAGTTCTTGTGTGATTAAAAACCAAGAAATATGAAAACACAGAGCAGGTCAGACAGCATCTGTGGGGAGAAATTTCAAAATGAGACAAGATATGAACTGATTCTGAATCTAAACTTTGGGATCAGATTCAAATTAATGTCAGGGAAAAGTTGAAAACCCTGTCACAAAGATACTCAAAATTCTGGACTTCATTCTTCGAGATCAGCGGTGAGCAGCATTGCTTTGCTGCTGGCCATCAAGTTCTGGATAGTTTATTGTATCAGAGTGTGCCTCGGATCAAAGGTTCAGTTTCCGTTGTGCAAAATCTTGATCAGTAATTCAGTTAACACCTCGCTCCCTCTTTTGCCTTCTGTTTCCTCCTTTAAAATGCTCTTGTGCTCCTGTGATGTACTTTGGCATATTTTATTAATTTAAAAGTTTGTTTTTTCTACAGTTACTGCTAAAGTTGAAAATTGCCTCAGTCTATTGCATATAGGCCATCAAATACAAGTATAAAGATTTCACAATGTTTTCAGTACAAAGTAGGGAGGAAATTACTCTTCAAGATGGTCTTTTATATTGGGATGATGATTAATAAAAGCCCACGTTCTGGTATTTGAAGTACTTTTCATGTGATGAGCCAATCATGTGGCTGAACTGAATTTTAACCTGACATTTGAATTAAGATGTTTTGCTTTAAAAATATCGCTTGGTATGTTTATGGGCAGTAATATGGTAAATTTTGATTGATACAGCTAAAAATACACTTGTCACAAAATAAACATTTGAAATTACACTATCAATTCACCAATTAAACTCATTTTACTCAGTTGAAAGTGGCTTTATAAATACACAAAACTGTCCTTTGATTAGATTGGGGTTTTTTGGTAAAGTTAAGTAAAATTCATTCAAGACCTTTCAAAATATGAATAGTGTCCTGTGCCCAAAAGTTCCTACTTTTGAAGTCTCATTGAAGATGTGAAAACAGCTGTAATTTACCAAAACACTCAGTGATAATTAACCCCAAGGCACAGCCAGTTTCGTAAGTGGACATAATCTTTTCAATCTGACATAGAAGATTGTGCAAGGTTGATTTTTGCTGTTTTATTTTTCATAAGTTACAATGATTTTGGGGGATTCGCACCAAATAAGTCAGTGAAATTGAGTGGAAATATTTGACTATAATGTCATATTGATCACAGTGGGGTAAGAATCTGTTAATTTTATTCATATGCTTTGCGTATTTTAGAGTTTGCTTCTGAAAATTTGTGCCAGAGAGATAGAAATTATTAGGGTTTTTAAAAATTTACTTGCTTTGTCTCAAAAAAAGGTTTGGCAGAACCGTGTACCAGGAGATTAATCTGCCTGAATGTTAAGTATACCAGGGAGGATTGAAACATGTACGCCAAAGCATCACAAGGCTTATTGAGACTAAATAACTGAATTGAGAAAGGACCAGAACCAGATAGTATCAGGAAGAAATGGTGTTGGAGAGTGACAGTTAATCAGGTTGTTATATAGTTGAGAGACGTCCATCGAAACTGCACCAATTTTGCTGCCTTTGGTACTTCAATTACTTTAATTATTCATTTCTATTTTCAATGAATTTTAATTGAGTTGCTTGTGATATGTGACGCTGAGCTAGCCAAAATATTAATTAAGATTTTAATTTCCTGGTTCCTTTTCATTTTTGAGATAAGCGTTCTGTGGTGGCACACGTGAAGCTCTTTATAAGGAAATAAATGTCATTATTTCCCAGTTATAGACTTATGTTTAATGACATTAATATAACACGTCCTTTATGAAATAGCATTTATTGCCTTATTGGCAAAAACTATATCTCTATAACACTCCTTAGTACAACAAGTGTAGCAGTATTTTTATGTTTTTTTCTGAAAAAGAGGACATTTCAATCCGTTATCTATTTGTAATGCTTTTCCATTTCTTTGAGAAATTATTCAGTTTCAGCTGTAATTGTGATGTTATATCCAGTGTTTGATCTTTTAGACTACTCTTCTGTTAACAAAGTTTGACCTTTGAACAGGAATCTTAAACAGAAATATTTTCTTTCTTGTTAATAGGTTTGTGGCTGCAACAGACAATGTCATTGATGTATTAATTTCCACTATTATTGGTTTACATAATTTAATAATGTGATGTAAACTTAATTAAGGTCTGTTGCCTTGAGAGCATTTCTGTTTGTGGCTTTAAATGTTTGTTGTCTTTCTTGTATTTTATCAAACTCAGCCAGCTGTTTTTTTTTGAAGCAATTTTGGCTGAAAGTGAAGTAATTTTCGTGCAATTAAATGAGTAAAATTTTCCATGTGATCAATGCTAAAAGGATACAGAGATATTAATTAATTCATCTTCAATGCCTAAACATTGTTGAGAAGATCGTATTGTTGGTTATTTATTTAAAGCAATAGTTTATTGTCATTTATTGCAGTGAAAGCTCAACATACGCGCTATCTTAATGGCGCCTCTTTTTGGACATTTTGAACTTAGATGTATCTTAAACATTTAACAGGCATAGATAGCAATAATAAATCAAAAATTGGAAACTTGTTGCTAAGATTGTGTGATTTGAGAATGTTTTTATGCTTATGAATTCAGAAGCACACTTGTCAAAGAATATATGTTATATTGGATCTTGAAATACTCATTGGTTGATGTGGGCTTTATGGATTATTTGTCACATCTCTTTAAGATAACACTTTTTATTTCATAAGGAATGTGGCTATTAATCTTTGGAGACAAGTATCTGTATGATGACCTCCCCAGTGTAAATATTAATATTTAAATTTCTGTGATTAGTAATGATAAATTATTTTTGCCGTAATGTTGCAGAAACAGTTTTTTATTGTCAAGTTGTTATTTACCAGATGTTGTTAACTGAAGTTGAATAGTTACTTAGCAGTGTGATCACACGAATGATATCAGGTAATTTGCTCCAGGGATAGGATTGTAATTTCACCACCCAAGACAAATTGATGCAGTGTGAAAATCAAGAATACTCTTTCAGATGTGTGAAACATTAGCTGATGTTTGACAGCGGTATGTGGTGTGAAAAAATTTATGTTGAGACTTGGCTGAGACCTGTCCATTGGAATGAGTGATGCATTCACAGTGTCATTTTGTACCAAAGACCATTTTAACTTGGCACTTATGAAATGAAAGCTCACCAGTTGTATAAAGTGGCTGCCAGAACTAATACTTCTCTAGACGACCGTTTCTGTGTTTTGTGTGTGGACATTATTCTTTCAGTGGTCAGGGGTTTTTTAATTCCCGACCAACAGCATAAAAAAATTTACCACTAAATGGACTTAATGGAAACGGTGTACATAGTATACACTGTTAGTTTCACTTCTGAGGAAGCTGTTCATTGATCACTTGGAAAAGCATAAAGGCAGCACAACAGATGTTGGTAATTCTTCTTTGTATGAATGTTATATTTGGCAAAGTGTACATGTCTTAGAAAAAGATGTTTAACCATTATGTTGTTAGAGCTATACTTTTGAATGTAAATTATGCTATATCTTTGTGATACTTGGTAAAATGGAACCAGTATAATTTCAGTTCCACTGATGAAGTACATCAGTACTTTATTCATGTCAAATGGTGCTTTTCAGTCAGGTTGGCCTGTCAACTGTTAGTGATGGGCAATACTTGGAAGAAAATGTAACAAACCAATCAAAACCTTTCTGTATGCACGCTGTCTATTTATGCTACACAAAAATTGAATGTGAAATGTGCTGAATACCAATTATATTTTGGGTATTTACATTTTATGTTTTGATTTTGTAGTGTCATTATGTTGCTATTATAAACACAGCAATACATAAATATATATATATGTTTGTTCCTGTTCTAACCACAGGAGGTATGGTTAGTAAGTTTGCAGGTGACGGCAAAATGGGTAGTGAAGTAGATCATCTCAGTGTAGAACGGGACCTTGATCAGATGGGCCAACAGGCCAAGGAGTGGCAAATGGAGTTGAATTTAGATAAATATGAGTTGTTGAATTTTGGTAAGGAAAACCAGGGAAGGACTTAGACAGTTAATGGTAGAGTCCTGGGCAGTGTTGCTGAACAAGGAGAACTTGGGGTGCAGGTACGTAGTTCCTTGAAAGTGGAGTCGCAGATAGACAGGTTAGTGAAGAAGGCGTTTGGCAATCTTGCCTTCATCGGGTCAGGATATTGAGTAAAGCAATTGGGAGATCATCTTGTAGCTGTTCAGGACATTGGTAAAGGCAATTTTCGAATACTGCATACAATTCTGGTTGCCCTTCTGGAGGAAGGAAGTTGCTAAACTTGAGAAGATGCAGAAAAGATTTACAAGGATGTCGCTAGGAGTGGAGGGTTTGAATTATAAGGAGAGGCTGAGTAGTCTGGGCGTTTTTACCCCTGAAGCATCGGACACTGAGGGGTGACCTTACAGAGGTTTATCAAGTGATGAGGGGCATGGATAGAGTGAATAGCCAAGGTCTTTTTCCTAGGGTGTGGGAGTCCAAAGCTAGAGGGCATAGGTTTAAGGTGAGAGGGGAAAGATTTAAAAGGGACATAAGAGGCAACTTTTTCATGCAGAGGGTTGTCTGTGTATGGAATGAGTTATCAGAGGTAGTGGTAGAGGCTGGTACAGGTACAACATTTAAAAGGCATCTGCATGGGTACATGAATAGGAAGGGTTTAGAGGGATATGAGCCAAATGCTGGCAAATAGGACTAGGTCAGATTGGGCTGTCTGGTTAGTATGGACGAGTTGGACTGAAGGGTCTGTTTCCATGCTGTATCGCTCTATGACTCTAGTTCCTACCATTTCTCTGAATCAATTCCCATTTCTCGGATAAGCTCTTCGCCAACTTCCCTAAGATCTCTTTCTTTTGCTTAGTTCCTATTTTCCTTTCTGTTTGCGACTGAAGCAGCTCAGACCATTTTTCTGCACTTACATTGTATTCAGTTTGAATTATTATAAGTTTTGATCCCAACAGATGTTATTACTGGATAAATTAGATCCCCGTCAGGAACCTTACTTTATAGACCATATATTTTATTTGTTTTGTTTTTAACAAAGTGGCCTTTTACTGAAACATAAGCATGCAATGCTGCCAATTTTACTTTAACAACAAAACACAATGACAGAAGGAATGAAGATAAAATAGAATAATCCAAACTATGTATCTGTATTGCAAATTTGAAGATTTTAAACACTGACTAAAAGTATAATCCCATTTATCCCCAAACACTCCTTTATGAATGGAAAAAAAACCCAGCTTTTACCTAATGCCCAAAACATCCCTGGAACAGTTCTTAAAGCACCCCTCCTGCTGTAGAACCCAAAGGACCACTGGTACCTGTGTTTCTGACACCTCAGAAGGTTTAAGGTTTTTTTTTTCTAATCATTTGTGGGATGGGCGCATCGCCGGATGGCCAGCATTTCTTGCCCATCTCTGGTTGCCCTTGAGAAGGTGAAAGTGAGCTGCCCTCTTGAGCCGCTGCAGTCCTCCTGCTGTGGGTTGATCCACAATGCTATTAAGGAGGGAATTCCCGGATTTTAACCCAACTACAGTGAAGCAAAGGCAATATATTTCCAAGACAGGATGGTGAGTAGCTTGGAGGGGAACTTGAAGGTGGTGATGTTTCCATATGTCTGCTGCCCTTGTCCTTCTGGATGGAAGCATTTGTGGGTTTGGAAGGTGCTGCCTAAGGATCTTTGGTGAATTTCTGCAGTGCATCTTGTCGATAGTACACAGTGCGGCTGCTGAGCGTCAGTGGTGGAGGGAGTGTGTGTTTGGGGATGTAGTGTCAGTCAAGCAGGCTGCTTTGTCCTGGATGGTGTCAAGCTTCTTGAGTATTGTTGGGGCTGTACTCATCCCAGGCAAGTGGGGAGTATTCCACCACACTCCTGATTTGTGCCTTGTAGATGGTGGACAGGCTTTGAGGAGTCAGGAGGTGAGTTACTCGCTGCAGTAATCCCAGCTTCTGACCTGCTTTTGGAGCAACTGTGTTTATGTGGTGAGTCCAGTTGAGTTTCTGGTCAATGGTAACCCCCAGGATGTTGATAGTGGGGTATTCAGTGATGGTAACACCATTGAATGTCAAGGGGTGGTGGTTAGATTGTCTCTTATTGGTGATAGTCATAGCTTGGCATTTGTGGACGCGAATGCCACTTACCACTTGTCACCCCAAGCCTGGATATTGTCCAGATCTTGTTGCATTTGAACATGGACTGCTTCAGTATCTGAAGAGTCACAAATGGTGCTGAACATTGTGCAATCATCGGCAAACATCCCCACTTCTGACCTTATGATGGAGAGATGGTCATTGATGAAGCAGCTGAAGATGGTTGGGCCGTGGACAGTACCCTGAGGAACTTCTGCAGAGTTGTCCTTGAGCTGAGGTGATTGACCTCCAACAACTACGACCATCTGCCTGTGTGTCAGGTATGACTCCAACCAGCGGACAGTTTGCTCCTGATACTCATTGATTCCAGTTTTGCTAGGGCTCCTTGATGCCACACTTGGTCGAATGCAGCCTTGATGTCAAGGGCTGTTATTCTCATCTCATCTCTGAAATTCAGCTCTTTTGTCCATGTTTGAACCAAGGCTGTAATGAGGTCAGGAGCTGAGTGGCCCTGATGGAACCCAAACTGGGCATCACTGAGCAGGTCCTGCTTGATAACGCTGTTGGTGACACCTTCCATCACTTTACTCGTGATTGAAAGTAAACTGATGGGGCAATGATTGGCCAGGTTGGATTTGTCCTGCTTTTTGTGTAGGGGACATATTTGGGCAATTTTCACATTGTCGGCAAGTTCTGGAGCATAAGTCTTCAGTACTATTGCTGGAATGTTGTCGGGGCCTGTAACCGTTGCAGTATCCAGTGTCTCTAACCGTTTCTTGATATCACGTGGAGTGAATCGACTTGGCTGAAGACTGTTATTTGTTCTGCTGAGGAGCACTGGAGTGGGCAGAGATGGATCATCCATTCGGCACTTCTGGCTGAATATTGCTGCAAATGCTTCAACCTTATCTTTTGCACTGATGTGCTGGGCTCTTCTGTCATTGAGGCTGGGAATATTAGTGGACCCTCCTCGTCCAGTGAGTTGGTCAATTGTCTACCACCATTCACAACTGGATGTGGCAGGACTGCAGAACTTCTGATCCGTTGGTTGTGGGATTGTTTAGCTCTGTCTATCACTTGCTGCTTTTGCTGTTTGGCGTGCAAGTAGTCCTGTTTGGTGGCTTCACCAGATTGACACTTCATCTTCAGGTATGTCTGGTGCTGCTCCTGGCATGCCCTCCTCCATTCTGCATTGAAGCATTGCTGGGGACTTCAATTTTTGAACTAGAATTGCAACAGCATCTTCCTGGAGATGGACTCTTGAGCTTCACTGCACTTAGCTTAAATAACCACTTCTGGGTTTTTACCTGGTCTGGAACTAATGCAACTCTTCACTCTAAAGGCCTAAGTCAGTATATCCTTCTCTTGTTAGAGAGTGCCAAGTTCGTAGGGTCATAGCGTCTTTGCAGGACTAAAACACTGTCCAAAATTAAAAGTGAAATTAAAAGTTTTTGTCACTCGGCAAAGGTTGCCCCCACTACCTTTTTTAAAAAAAAAATCCAGAACAAACTAATAAACCTTATAGGCTCCATCATTTACCACGTGAGATGGCAAACAGCATGACATAAACAAAAGCCCGTGCACTGTTTCACCAGACCTCGTAAAATGTTTTTGAAAATAAATTGTCAGAGTTCCAGAAATACTTAAATGTTAATTATAAACTTCAGATGCACAAAAAGATCCACTCGTTACAAGCTCAACCCAAGCCTATAACAACAAACACAAAAAATCATACATCTAAATCCCACAGTTTACATCACGTTATCCCAATTTTTATCTATTCATGCGATATGGGCGTCACTGGCTAGGCCAGCATTTATTGTCCATTCCTAATTGCCCAGTTAAGAGTCAACCGCATTTGACCAGGTAAGGATGGCAGTTTCCTTCCCTTAAGGACATTAGTGAATCAGATGGGATTTTCTTACAGTCAGCAGCAGTTTTGTGGTCGTTGTTTGATTCTTAATTCCAAATTTTTTTTTATTGACTTCAAATTCCACAATCTGCTGCAGTGGGATTTGAACTCAGGTCCCTAGAACATTACTTGGGTCTCTGGATTAATAATCTAGCAATAATACCACTAGGCCATTGCCTCACCTAAAACACAGTGAGGTGGAAATTCTTTTGGGTTCATTTTCGAGCTTTAAGTTGACCAGAAATTGGATCCGGTGCCTCATAAAATATCTTATCATAATTTACCAGTACCTGTCACATGTTCACAGGTGTGGCATTCATAATTATCTTGAAGTAATATTAAATTGCTTGCTTAGCCAGCAATAGACTGAAGGTAGAGATCACAATAATCATGGAGTAGAGGTAGCGCTTAAAAACATTCTTTTCAGAAGATTTCTTTTCAAGCTGCTGAAAAGCTTTATAAAGTTTAAGCCTAACTTCTGTGCTTTTCTGCTCAGCACCTCTATGTATGAAGATAGATGTACAATACAAGTTTATAAAAGTAGTATCCTGTTTGGTTTGCTCATTGCTGTCTCGATCTGTTTGCTCTACTTCAAGGATTTCTGCACCTGAAGTCCCTGTGTCCCTGCACGCTCTTTAAAAATGTGCAAACACCATTAAGTTTGTGATAACAAGGTGGAGAGCTGGATGAACACAGCAGCATCAGAGGAGCAGGAAAGCTGACGTTTCGGGTGTGGACCCTTCTTCAGAAATGGGGGAGGGGAAGGGGATTCTGAAATAAATAAGGAGAGACGGGGAAGCAGATAGAAAATGGATAAAGGAGCAGATAGGTGGAGAGACAGACAGGTCAAAGTGGCGGGGATGGAGCCAGTAAAGGTGAGTGTAAGTGGGGAGTTGTGGTAGGGATAGGTCAGTCCAGGGAGGATGGACAAGTTAAGGAAGCGGGATGAGGCTGGTAGGTAGGAGGTCGGGGTGGGGCGTGAGGTGGGAGGAGTGGATAGGTGGGACGAAGGACGGACAGGTTCGGGGGGGCAGGGACGAGCTGGGCTGGTTGTGGGATGTGGTCGGGGGAGGGAGATTTTGAAGCTTGTGAAGTCTACATTGATACCGTTGGGCTGCAGGGTTCCCAAGTGAAATATGAAGTGCTGTTCCTGCAACCTTTGGGTGGCATCGTTGTGGCACTGGAGGAAACCCAGGATGGACATGTCATCCGAGGCATGGGAGGGGGAGTTGAAATGGTTCGCGTCTGGGAGGTGCAGTCGTTTGTCGCGAACCGAGTGTAGGTGTTCCACAAAGCTGTCTCCAAGCCTCCACTTGGTTTCCCTGATGTAGAGGAGGCCAAATCGGGAACAGCGGATACAGTATACCACATTAGCAGACGTGCAGGTGAACATCTTCTTGATGTGGAAGGTCTTTTTGGGGCCTGGGATGGGGGTGAGACGGGAGGTGTAGGGGCAGGTGTAGCACTTCCTGCGTTTGCAGGGAAAAGTGCCAGGGGTGGTGGGGCTGGTGGGGAGCGTGGAGCGGACGAGAGAGTCACTGAGAGAGTGGTCCCTCCGGAAGGCAGATAAGGGTGGGGAGGGAAAATGTCTTTGGTAGTGGGGTCAGTTTGTATTGCTTCTCCCTATCTCTTCTACCAATATGCATTACTTAGCATTAATCTGTATTAAGTTCTTGATGTTTTGCTTCTGCAAGGTCACTTGGGGATGACCGATAAATGCCTCCCACATTTTAAGAATGAACAGAAAGAAAAAAAAATCATCTGCCACTTGGCTGCCCATGCTGCCAGCACATCTGACCTGTTTTAGCTGATCGATATCATGCTGATTGTTTGCAATACTCCCAGATTTGGTATCACCGCAAATATTGTAGTTTTACTTTGTTTTCCAAAATACATGTTAAAAGCAGTGGCCCTACCACTCATATGTGAAGAACACAACAGGTTTCCATACTCCGTGTAAAACACAAAAACTGCATTTGTCATGACCTATCGTTCTGAATCCTTGAGCCAGCTAACACAGATCTTCCTATTCAGTGAGCTTCACGGTTGTTAACCAGCCTTTTATATGTCAAAAACTTTCTTAAAATCCAGACAGACAATTCCCATTCCTTCTTTTCTTCAACCTTCTCAGGAACTTTACCAGAACATTTAATAGATTAGTTAAGCATGATCTGTCATTTTACAGTTCCATTGGTTCAACAGAATTCATACCAATTCCAAACTAGAAGATTTTGTCACTCAGCTAAGGGTGTCTCCCACTAGCTTTAAAAAAAAATTCCAGAACACACTAATAAACCTTTTATACTCCATCATTTACCATGTGGGGCGGCAAACAGTATGAAATAAACACAAGAGATAAAAGGTACTGCAGATGCTGGAGAATCCGAGATAACAAGCATGGGGCTGGATGAACACAGCAGGTCAAGCAGCATCACAGGAGCAGGAAAACTTGACGTTTCGGGCCTAAACCCTTCATCAGAATTTCCTATGGCTAACCCACTTAGCCGGGGACTACGGACAATTTCCCACGGCCAATCCATCTAACCTGCACAGCTTTGGACTGTGGGAGGAAA
>JAHRHZ010000023.1:4417251-4441353 GCA_024137785.1 Ginglymostoma cirratum
TTTCCTCCCACAGTCCAAAGCTGTGCAGGTTAGATGGATTGGCCGTGGGAAATTGTCCGTAGTCCCCGGCTAAGTGGGTTAGCCATAGGAAATTCTGATGAAGGGTTTAGGCCCGAAACGTCAAGTTTTCCTGCTCCTGTGATGCTGCTTGACCTGCTGTGTTCATCCAGCCCCATGCTTGTTATCTGAAATAAACACAAGTCCATTAATGTACCAAAACCATTCACTCCATAACTAGACCTCAAACTTCTTTGAAAAGAAATCACAACCGTTTCTCTCTCTGTAGATGTTGCCAGTCTTGCACAGTTTCTCCAGCACTTTTTGTTTTAATTACAGATCAATGCTAGATGTCTTTTAATTAACTCAAGCCCTTTATTGTTTACTTGATCATTGTTTCTCAAACTATATATATCACTGATGTACTATTCCAACATTATTTCTAGCAATACTCGGATAATTAAGATGACCAAATATCATTATTTAAACATTGCTGGAAAGGGATGATACATTGAAGCCTTTTGTCTTGCTCTTATCAGAACAAGGATGCAAAGAACAGATTTGTAAAAGAGACATCATTTTATACAGCACAAGAAGCAGGTGTCGGCAGTGTTTAATATCTCCAGTTTATATTTTTTTTTAACACATCTCTGTGATCTGGCAGATTTACTCATTTATCCGTGGTATTCAAAGGCTCTTATGCACATCAAGATTCCATCTGGTTATGATCCATGCCAAGAGTACTACATGGAGCGTTAACCTTTATTACTGGAGGATTTGCCTTCAGGAGTAGTGATGTTTTGCTTCAGGTGTACAGGAACCAAGAGTACTATGTGCAGTTTTGGCCTCCTTACCTCCGGACAGGTATTATTGCTGTAGAGGGAGTGTAACAAAGATTCACCAGACCTTTTCCCAGATGGTGGGACTGTCCTATAAAGAGAGATTGAGCATACTGGGACTGTATTCTTTAGACTTTCAAAGAATGAGAGGTGACCTCATTGAAACTTAGAAAATACTTCAAGGGTTATACAAGGTAGATGCAGGTAATATGGCTCCCTGGGTTGGGGAGTTGAAAACGAGGGGACACAATTTCAAATAAGGGTATGCCTCTCAGACCCTTTGACGAGGAGACATTATTTTATTCAGATGTTTGTGAATCTTTGGAACTCTTTACCAGAGAGGCCTTGGGAGGCTGTGTTTTATTATGTTTAAGGTAGAGATTGATAGATTTCTGATTACCAATGGTATACAGGGTTATGGGAATGGGGTGCGGTAAAGGCATCGTTCGATCTTACTGAATGGTGGGCAGGCTTGCCAGGCTGAAAGCTCTGCTGCTGTTCCTGTGGTTCCATTTAAGCGCTTTATTGAGCACCTAAATTGTATCATGAATGGGGCTACATCAGCTACTTTAACCTCTTAACCATAGCATTTTGAGATTTCTGATATGAGGAACATTTTCGTAAATCTGGTACTCAGGGTCTTAGCTCCATCTCATTGCGTACTTCTGTATTTTGATTTGGGTCTTTGTCAATGTGTGGAGTCAGGGTACCCTACGGGCACAGCATTCTCCGTCAATAAACACATGTAGCCAGTGTAGCTCAACAAATAGATCATGGACAGGGAGTTTGAATGTGTCAAGGAATCTGACCATGCAGCTGTCTTAAACATACTATCTACTTGGTCATCCCACTTCAGTTTGGCTCAAATATGTATGTTCAGGATTTTTAATCTCAGTCAGCATGTAATTTCCTGATTATATGGCAAGGGGCCTTCACTCAAGTTTGCCAAAAACATAATTCCATGCAGTTAGATTACTTTGCCAGCAAAGTATTTTCCCTACACAATTTATTGAGGATGTCAGGAGTTTCATAAACTGAACTGCACCCTGTGGCATAGATCTTGTTGCATGTATTTAATAATGGTTGAGGCGTTTTGAGATTCTTGTCTACTACAGTCAGTAACCTATCAGATTTTAATTTTTATGCAGGAAAATGATCAAACTCTTATTTGGAAGGCTTTCTGTCAGCACTCTGTGTTTTATACTGTTAGTATGGAATTGATAGCTTATAAAAATAATATGGGTGATAGACTATCACTTCAGTAACAGAAACTTCAATTATTTTTTGAGTCTTGAGCTCTGTATCCAAAAAGAAATGAGGTAGTGAAATGAAGCAAAATCTGTATTTAAAAGCTTTAATATCCCTAAATCTTGTTTCATTCATTTGCTGGTTCATTGGCTATATGTGAAAATATTCACCTGTAAAATATTAAAAGCCTTACTTCTAGTGCTTGTTTTCTCTGTCATATTTACTTTATGTTTGGGATCATGCTAGGATTTTACTTTTACTTGTTAGGAATGCTTTCAATTGTAGTTGGTTTTCCTGACATTGGGATTGAAATTTTTTGCTGTTCGGTTATTTCCAGACGTCAGAACTTTTTTCAGTGATGTGTGTGCACACTCTGATGTGCTTTTCTGTGAGGACACCTTTTAAATTGCTGCCTTGATACATGTCATGATGGCGACCACCAACCAATAAGAAGGCCAGTGCCTGAGGACAGCTGAAGCCCTATTGGGAGAGATAGGCACTGTTGAGTTAAAAAGGCAAGGGTTTCAGCAGAATGGAGGGGAAACCCCTCCAGAGGATTTGTTTTGGCTGAAGTTGTAGCCTGTCATTCTCATGATGTTGTGATTTGTCATGGAGCCTTGGGCTTCTTGACCTCTGACCAACGTTGAGGTTGATGCCCCAAAGCAGCCAGATTCTGCATTCCATGGAGGCCCACTCCAATGCTGTTGACAGCCTAAGTTCCCCGGCCCCCCCCCCCCAGCAAAAATTAGGAATATAGCTGCTTGTTGTTGATTACCTGCTCCTTCTGATTGGGATTTGCAATAATTTGTTCATATGCCGTCAGTGAAATTGTTGGAATGTGTTAGGGCACTGACCCCTATCTCCTATTTTGCTTCAGGTCTTGCCTTCAAAACTGTATCAATGCGGATCAGGAAGATTCCACTAATCACTCTCTGTTTTCCTTCTGATGTTTTCACAAGATAAATGTTACATTAATTTAGAAAAAAATGAATTTATGATTTTACTTATGGGATTCATCTGTCCATCAATGTTCTCTTCCCATGATTCTTATCATGGCTTCTGCTCATCAGTCTGGTTATGTTTAATGGGTACCTTTTTTTGAACTGTGCTAATTTTGGATTGTGAAAAGCAGAATGCATTGAATAGCAGCAAAATGTTGTGGCCATTTCGGAGACATGGATAGAGCAGGGACGGGAATGGTTGTTGCAGGTTCCGGGGTTTAGATGTTTCAGTAAGATCAGGGAAGGTGGTAAAAGAGGGGGAGGTGTGGCATTGTTAGTCAAGGACAGTATTATGGTGGTAGAAAGGACGTTTGATGAGGACTCGTCTACTGAGGTAGTATGGGCTGAGGTTAGAAACAGGAAAGGAGAGGTCACCTGTTGGGAGTTTTCTATAGGCCTCCGAATAGTTCCAGAGATGTAGAGGAAAGGATAGCAAAGATGATTCTGGATAGGAGCGAAAGGAACAGGGAAGTTGTTATGGGGGACTTTAACTTTCCAAATATTGACTGGAAACGCTACAGTTCAAGTACTTTAGATGGGTCAGTTTTTGACCAATGTGTGCAGGAGGGTTTCCTGACACAGTATGTAGATAGGCCAACAAGAGGCGATGCCACATTGGATTTGGTACTGGGTAATGAACCAGGCCAGGTGTTAGATTTGGAGGTAGGTGAGCACTTTGGTGATAGTGACCACAATTCGGTTACGTTTACTTTAGTGATGGAAAGGGATAGGTATATACTGCAGGGCAAGAGTTATAGCTGGGGAAAGGCAATTATGAGGCGATTAGGCAAGATTTAGGATGCATAGGATGAGGAAGGAAACTGCAGGGGCTGGGCACAATTGAAATGTGGAGCTTGTTCAAGGAACAGCTACAGTGTGTCCTTGATAAATATGTACTTGTCAGGCAGGGAGGAAATGGTCGAGCGAGGGAACCGTGGTTTACTGAAGAAGTTGAATCTCTTGTCAAGAGGAAGAAGGAAGCTTATGTAAAGATGAGGCGTGAAGGCTCAGTTAGGGCGCCTGAGAGTTACAAGTTAGCCAGGAAGGACCTAAAGAGAGAGCTAAGAAGAGCTAAGATTCCTTAGTAAGGGTGTGGAATGCCTTGCCTGCAGCAGTTGTAGACTCGCCAACTTTAAGGGCATTTAAATGGTCATTGGATAAACATATGGATGACGATGGAATAGTGTAGGTTAGATAGGCTTCAGATTGATTTCACAGGTCGGCGCAACATCGAGGGCCGAAGGGCCTGTATTGCGCTGTAATGTTCTATGTTCTGTGTTCTATGTTCTATGTTCTATGTTCTATGTAAAATGATGGGCATGGTACTGGTTACATCCATGTCCAAAGATACAAATGTCCAGGGTCCTTTGGATATTTAAAGTGTGTATATACCGAAACAAAGATTGTACCACTCTTATTCTATGAGAGAAACCTCATCTTTGCTGAAGGCAAACAGTTGTAATGCGTGGCATTGAAGAACTTGATATCTGTGAGTGAGTTTGAAAGGCCACTCATCTACCTCTAATCAAGAAACGTTGTCGCAGCAGATGGAATTCCAGAAGTAATACAGCAAATAGGAGGCCAGGTCCTCCTTGCACTTCTGCTAAGAGGAAGGGTTAAAAAGGATTACTGTATTGTGAAGAAACATGTTTTCAATGTCTGTAGGTAATTTATTTTTTGGGTGTTGCAGGCAAGGAATTAGCACAGTTCATTCTGAAAATATCGCAAGCCTGCTGAATGTATTTATGAGAGTGTCAATGTGGCATCTGTACTGATGGATCAACACACATGATCTTTGTATTCCTGCAACTATGTGCTGAATAAATTCTCTGCATTGGATGCATCGCACTAGAGAACCCATATGCTGCAACATTGATGCTGTGACTTTATCTTCCCCAGATAGAATCCATCAAATTGAGGTAGTTACATAAAAATGAGTAAAATCTTTTCCTCTAAAGAACACCTGAAGTAGAACTTCTGCACCATCTTGCTTTACAACTAATCATGTGAAATCATTGAAATTCAGAGCAGTTGAACAGATTTCCTTGTCTGAATTTAAGAGGTAATATCTCATCCTAGTGCTGCACTAGATTCTATTTCAGTTCAAGATATTATCTGTAAATTTAATGCGTTATCCAGTTATCCCTTGAGTGACTGAATGGCAACCGGTGTGATTTACTCAGGAATAGAAAATCACTCAATGTGCTTGTTTGGTACATTATAGGACGTTAAGGGAACAAATATATATGATCACTATAAGATTGCGTACATGATTCAGTCTTGATTTATCATTTGTACATTGTCATTTTTCCTTAAGTTCTATATTTCATTTTTATAGGATGCTTCTGTGTCTTCAGAACAGAACTCCTCGAAGTTAGAAGCTTTTTATGTCTTGATTATTCAATTGTTCCTTCAATATTGCTAGTCATGAATTTATCACTGAATACTTAGAAAACAATAATTAAGTTTTTCTTATTTTAAAACAGAGGTATACTTTTTTTGCATCTATTGTAAGTACCGTAAATGTTTTATTATCTGGCATCTGTGGGACCAGGAGTGTGCCAGTTGATCAAATATTCTGGAAAATTAAGAGGTCCACATAATCAATGTAAAAACTCCCTAATAGAAACATAATGCAGACGGTAATCACATCACTGTTAAACTTTATTTACAGCATAAATCACAAATTATAATACAACTTTGCCTTAAAGAAAACTAATAGGCAGAGAGCCTTCTCACTTGCTCCCGCCTCTGACCATTCAGATATTGCAGTAGACCCTGGTGTTTGGGGAGAAAATGACTCTATTTCATGTGGCCATTTGATTGAACAAAAAAACTTTTTACATTGATGTAAATAAATTTTAAAAAACTCTAATTCTTGGGCAGAATAATACAGTAAACTTCTCGGTATTTGAGGTATATAATTTTTGCCACTTTGTGGAGCGTGCAAGTTCATAAGGTGCCTGTTAAAATGAAGTTTGCTAGAATTGCTTTGAAGTACAAACTTAAACATTGCTGTAAAGAGACACAAAAATCAAAACCTTTTGCCTTGAACTCATAAGCACTTGGATACAAGAAACCATACTTGTAAAGGGAACACCAGTTTATACAGCATGAGAACAGTGTATGGTTGTTTGCACTACACTTGGTGTTGAGATATAGCTGGATCTGATAACTGCTGATCTTAGCTAACTGATGAACTTCAGATCAGGCAGGTAGTCTCTTGTCAGGGTCCAGCCAAAGGGTTTGCAGGAGGGAATCAGCAGTCTCTGTGTACTGTTTCCCAGCAAAAAGAAAGTACGCAGTGTCTCTGCAAACTCCTTTCTGTTTACACTGGGCTCTGCATTTGAATATATGTAGTGTCTAACACATGCAAATGAATCACACTGTGAGCTGATTTCTGGTATAACTTCTAACAGTCTTCATTATTTAGTAAATATTTTCCAATAGCACAATCATATCCAGTGCTGAATGCTACGTTCTGAGTTTTGCAACATGGACTGATTAAGCATGTTGATCGCACTGCCAAGTGTAGAGAGTTAACAGGGCGATCTTGTTGATGTAATCTGCCGGTCCTGGGGACGTACAGCCTATGTATCAGGCATCACACCAGCACTGAAATTCCATCTACCACATTACGCGTTTGTGTAGTAGGCAGAATGCCCTTATGGCTTCCAATCAGCATCCTGTTAGTGGAGAATACCACTTGTGCTCTTAATGTAAAGTAGCAACATAAGGTGACTAGCTTTGCCTGTTCCTTAAATCTTTGAGATTCCTTCTCAAAAATGTTTGTTTTTGAAAATTCTTGAAAAGCTGAAGGAGATAATCTTATAAAACCTTATAACCTTATGGTTGTTTCTTACTGAGTTCTGCTAGTTACTGCAGTGGAGTCCAAAACAGTTGATTTTTTTTTGGAGAAAGTGCATTAATGAGAGATAAAAGGTACTGCAGATGCTGGAGAATCCGAGATAACAAGCATGGGGCTGGATGAACACAGCCGGTCAAGCAGCATCATAGGAGAAGGAAAACTTGACGTTTCGGGCCTAAACCCTTCATCAGAAATGGGGGAGGGGAAGAAGGTTCTGAAATAAATAGGGAGAGAGGGGGAGGCAGATAGAGGATGGATAGAGGAGAGGATAGGTGGAGAGGAGGCAGACAAGTCGAGGAGGCGGGGATGGAGCCAGTAAAGGTGAGTGTAGGTAGGGGGGTAGGGAAGAGATAGGTCAGTCCAGGGAGGACGGACAGGTCAAGGGGGCGGGATGATGTTAGTAGATAGGAGATGGGGGTGTGGCTTGGGGTGAGAGGAAAAACAGGTTAGGGAGGTGGAGATGAGCTGGGCTGGTTTTGGGATGCGGTTGGGGGAGGGGAGATTTTGAAGCTTGTGAAATCCACATTGATGCCATTGGGCCACCACACCCGGCACTTTTCCTTGTAACCGCAGGAAGTGCTACACCTGCCCCCACACCTCCTCCCTCACCCCAATCCCAGGCCCCAAGAAGACATTCCACATCAGGCAGAGGTTCACCTGCACATCTGCCAATGTGGTATACTGCATCCGCTGTACCCGTTGTGGCTTCCTCTACATCGGGGAAGCCAAGCGGAGGCTTGGGGACCGCTTTGCAGAACACCTGCGCTCAGTTCGCAACAAACAACTGCACCTCCCAGTCGCGAACCATTTCAACTCCCCCTCCCATTCCTCAGATGACATGTCCATCCTTGGCCTCCTACAATGCCACAGTGATGCCACCCGAAGGCTGCAGGAACAGCAAATCATATTCAGCCTGGGAACTCTGCAGCCCAATGGCATCAATGTGGATTTCACAAGCTTCAAAATCTCCCCTCCCGCAACCGCATCCCAAAACCAGCCCAGCTCATCTCCACCTCCCTAACCTGTTTTTCCTCTCACCCCAAGCCACACCCCATCTCCTATCTACTAACATCATCCCGCCCCCTTGACCTGTCCGTCCTCCCTGGACTGACCTATCTCCTCCCTACCCGCCTACCTACACTCACCTTTACTGGCTCCATCCCCGCCTCCTCGACTTGTCTGCCTCCTCTCCACCTATCCTCTCCTCTATCCATCCTCTATCCGCCTCCCCCTCTCTCCCTATTTATTTCAGAACCCTCTTGCCCTCCCCCATTTCTGATGAAGGGTTTAGGCCCGAAACGTCAAGTTTTCCTGCTCCTATGATGCTGCTTGACCTGCTGTGTTCATCCAGCCCCATGCTTGTTATCTCGGATTCTCCAGCATCTGCAGTACCTTTTATCTCAAAAGTGATTCACTTGGCTGATTTTGGGATGAAGGGGTTGACTGCTCAAAATGGCTAAAGAGGTTAGAACTTCAGCCATTAGAATTAAGAAGAATGAAAGGTGAATGTATTGACACAATGTTTCTTACAAAGTACCCATGCAATGGGTTCCTGGAATTACTTTACAATATTTTGGATAAACTTGAAATTTTGTGCTTTGTAGGATTATTTTATTTATTAATTGTGAGTGTTGTTATTGCTGCAGTGAAATTCTATCTACAATAATATGATGTACAACTGTGTGGTTCATCAGTTTTGGTTTGATTTCTACATTGAATTCGATACTTTAAAGAATGTGGCTAGTACCATTCAAAAGTTCTTTAATTTGACTGGTGTTTCATTTGAAATTACTTGGGTATGACTTTGCAGAATCTTAACCTTAAACTTACACAGTTATTTAATGGTCTTATTAAATCTATTCTCTTTAGTTGTTCCATTGATCTTATCCTGCTTTCATCACATTGGATTGCCATTATACATTTTAATACACATCACTGAGATTTTAACATTGATCTACAACCTATTAACTATTGATTATTTTACAATAATGGGATAATATAATATTATAAACTGAGTTCCTCAAAATGTAGTTAGGATTATGTGATGATCTTCACTTGAAAATACATTTTAAATCCTTTTATCGATTGCTCATGACTGAAGCAAATATCTTTGATTTATCACAAATTAACCTTTTACGCTGCTAGTGTTCAGAGTTTGAAAAACAAATTTGAGTAGCAGGATTAAGGGGAGAAAAGTCAGATTGAAGAATTTTAAAATAATACACATGTCTGAAATGACAGGGAGCCTTTTGTTCCTTGCTGAGTGGCCCCACTGATGTAAAACTGTTAGCAAACCCATGACAAGGTATTGTTAAGTTAAGTTGAAAGTTAAAAAAGTATAAATATAGAAATCAAACCTTTTATTTCACAATATCTGTGACTAGCCTAGCATCTGTACCAGTGATTTCTGTTCACAGAATTTGGTGGTCAGCTTGTGCTAACAAGAATCAGTAGAGATAGGGAACCCTTTTCACTGCCTTTTCCCGATCTGATTTCTCCTAACATTGTGGCAAACGGGAATGGATCCTTTTCTTTGTCTTCTACTTTTGATGTGGTTGGGAATATCAATGAAAACGGAAACCCACCTCAGTTTGAAACAAATAGAGTTATAGAGAGAAGTCTGGTCTGTTGAATTAATGGTAGAACTTAGAACTGAGGATATACAGGTAAATGGAAATTAATGTGCAAGGAGGAGAAACAGATTGCTTTGTAACGGTGAGGAATGGATGCTTCAATAGTTCAAACAGTTTTGAAACTAAAAAAAATCACAAAATCAAAAACAAAACGACCCTCCAAGTGTGTGACTGCAGTTATTTCTATGGTAGAGGAGACTCATTCAGTTGCAGGGGGGGACAGAGGAGATTCACTCGGTTGATTCCAGAGTTGAGAGGGTTGGACTATGAGGAGAGACTGAGTAGACTGGGATTATACTCATTGGAATTCAGAAGAATGAAGGGAGATCTTATAGAAACGTATAAGATTATGAAGGGAATAGATAAGGTGGAGGCAGGGAGGTTGTTTCTGCTAGCAGTTGAAACTAGGACTAGAGGGCATCGCCTCAAAATAAAGGGAAGCAGATGTAGGACTGAGGTCAGGAGGAACTTCTTCATCCAAAGGGTTGTGAATCTGTGGAATTCCCTGCCCAGTGAAGCGGTTGAAACTACCTCGCTGAATGTTTTTAAGGCAAGGCTAGATAAATTTTTGAACAGTAAAGGAATTAAGGGTTATGGTGAGTGGGCGGGTAAGTGGAGCTGAGTCTCAGAAAGATCAGCCATGATCTTATTAAATGGCGGGGCAGGCTCGAGGGGCCAGATGGCCTACTCCTGCTCCTAGTTCTTATGTTCTTAGAGAATTGCATGATGTGTCACTGATCTGGTTTTGAGAGGTGGGATACTTCTCTTCATACTTTAATCATGCTTTGACAAGGCACTTTAGGCTCTGACTTAACTTTCACAGCTGTGAACTTCATTTCTGAGGCTTGAAACCAGAAGCCAAATGGAATCATGGCCCTAGACACCCTGTGCTGCTTTTTAGAACTTGGTTCTAAAAATAGCAGGTTTGCTTTGTCCAAGTCCTCCTCAAGATCTTTTGGTGATTTAGTTCATGCCATGATTGGCTTATCCACCTCCCACAGAACCTGAAATCCCAAGACTCCCTGTTTGTAATCAAATGACTGGTGGTCCCAAGCAAGGCGGTGAAGCGTGGAACGTTATCGGTGGTAAGTGGGAATGATATTACAATCATGTTAGCCATGATATTATTGAATAGCAGAGCAGGCTTGAAGGATTGAACGGCCTTGTTCATTCTGGGCCTTGTACTCCTTGCTCATATGTCCCAGTCAAAGTCTGCAATCTAGAGCCTTCTATCTCAGGGTTCTGAGGAAGGGTCACTGGACCTGAAACATTAACTCTGATTTCTCTCCACAGATGCTGCCAAACCTGCTGAGCTGTTCCAGCC
The DNA here is from genome assembly GCA_024137785.1 of Ginglymostoma cirratum. NCBI lineage: Eukaryota > Metazoa > Chordata > Chondrichthyes > Orectolobiformes > Ginglymostomatidae > Ginglymostoma > Ginglymostoma cirratum. The sequence continues at coordinate 4,428,162 of JAHRHZ010000023.1, forward strand.
ACTTCGATTTTTGTTCTTCCCTTCTTCCCAGGGTTGTTTGAAACTCCCTCAAATCCACCATCCAGAGACTTTTGCACCATACAAAGTACTTCAGTGGATAAACAGGGTAGATGCAAGTAAGATGCTTCCCTCTAGTAGTGGAGTCTAGAACCTGTGGCACAATTTAAAATAAAGCCGATGCCATTTAGAGGAGAAAATTTTCTTTTTACTCAGTGTTGTGAATCTTTGGAATTCCCTACTCCTGAGGGCTGTGGAAGTTTAGCCATGATCGTATTAAATGGTGGAGTAGGCTCAACAGATGAAATGGCCTCCTCTTATTCCAATGTTCCTGTTTAAAGAACAGACCTATGCTGACCTTGTAATATTTAAGATTTTTTGTTTGTTAAAGGAATAATTATTTGTGGAACAAACAATCTTCATTGTTATTTTTCCTGTTGGAGATGGTATTGGGAGTATCAAAGGCTTAAAGTAGTGACTGAGATAGTAGGAACTGCCGATGCTGGAGAATCTGAGACAACAAGGTGTAGAGCTGGATGAACACAGCAGGCCGAGCAGGAAAGCTGATGTTTTGGGTCTAGACCCTTCTTCAGAAAATGAAGAAGGGTCGAGACCCGAAACGTCAGCTTCTTGCTCCTCTGATGCTGCTTGGCCTGCTGTGTTCATCCAGCTCGACCCTTTGTTGGCTTAAAATAGTGACTGCTGCCTTTCCACAGATGCTGCCTGGTGCCTGGTCTGCTCTATATTTACATTTTGTTTTGTTCTTATTTTCGTATTTACAACATCTGTAGTATTTTTATTAAAGCATGTTTGTGATTACCTGATCATAAGACATGCTGTTAAATATTGTATTACATTATGTGATTGAGAAGACTGACCTGCGAAATTAGAAAGAAATCTATTCCTCAGATGAATTTTCAAAATGTATCAACAAACAGAACTACAACTAATGGATAAGTGGACTCTACATTTGGAGCAAGTGTTTGCTTTTAATTAGATGATCTTTTGTATATAAGCAGTGACATTGACACTGCATCACGTTAAAGAATGCTTTTGAAGTATGGTTAACCATTGTTAAAAAAAAGGTGAAACTAACAAGTAGGATGTGATTTATATATATTTTAATATCATTCATTTTAGAGTTTGGATTTTGAACTTGTAGCATGTGGCTTTTGATCCTTGTGTAGGAGTGTGTTTAATGATTATTCTGGAGCCATGGTATTATGAAACCAGCGCGAGAGAGAGGGTTCCAGGAGGGTTCCAGGAGTGCTCATGCAAATTTGTTTGCGTTCAGAGAGTTTTACAAGTGGACAGATCAAACATTGAAGAGCATTTGGCTTTTTCCAGCTAGAAGAAGTGGGTTTTTCATTTTTGTTTAGGGAGAAAGCCCTTAGCTTAAAATCCTTCTGGTTTCACTTCACAGATGTCCTGAATGAAGTTGAATGTGTGAATCTTGGAACAACAAGTTGGTTCAAAAAATATAAGAAATAGATTACCTCAGTGCATGAATTTAATTTGAATGCTCCAAACCAGCTGCGTTTGGTTAGAACCTTGAAGAGGTTATTTAAAGTTCAGAAAGTCTAAGCTCAGGTTTTCCTTGCGTATTCAAAAACTATCAGTTTCCCAAGACTGGGAATTGAAAGAACAGGTAAATTAAACCTGTGGAGGTAACAGTAGAGGGAATTCTCTCTGGTATTTGAGTACTGTGAAGGTTTGTTATTGGGATAGTTGGAATAGTGATTTTATCATGTGCATCTTGAAATCTTTTAAATAGTGCAATATAGCTTTGTTTTTTTCTATTTTATTTCTTTTGCATTGTAAACATCTGTTTTATTGTTAAAACCAAATCTGCAGCACTGTACGTTTATGTTGCAGTGAGAGACCATCATACTAAATAAAGAAAAAGCAAATAAGATCTATCAAGCCAGCTTTTAGTCTTGGATTTGACTTGTTTAGTGATAACGTCAACTGGGATTATAGAAATTAGGAGCCCAATAGGATTTGAATTCACTGGGTTTAAGAGGGATTTTGTCTTATACTAAAGATAACCTTGAATATTAAGAGTTTACTGCAAGTGCAAGATTTAACAACTACTGATTAGTCGAAATATTTGACTAAAGGTAAGCCTAGATAGCTAGCAGATAAATTGAATGTAGAAGTGAAAGCAGGATCTCATAACGAGGAGATGTTTCAAATGAGTATCCAATATTTAGAATTGGAAGATAGGAAACCTAAAGTTGAGGTGTTACAGCTGATTGCAGTAGAAAAAAGAATGGATTTAGAGAAAGAAAGCAAAATGAAAAAACTTAGTAAAGGAAATTAAGGAAACAGAAAAACGGAGGGAGATGGAATTTAAAAAAACTTCAAAGAACAGTGAACTGAAAGAACATGAAAATCATTCATGTTGCTTGCTCACTTAAATATCCATGTAGTTTTGCAAAAGACTTTAGTAGTGGAAGTGCACTGATAAACTATTGAGACCCAAATACCTCTGGCTCAGTCCTTGGAATTGCTTAAGCTCGACTACGGCAGCATCTGGAAGTGCTGCAGTTACCTTCAGTGCAACTTAGTAAGGAATTTTAAATATCAGCCATGATTCTCATCCTTAATTGACAAACAGTAATTCTGACTTGGAAGTCTGCATGTGAGAGCAGCAGGTGAAGAGGGAGGTAAGTTTACAATGCGCTTGCCATACTCACCTCCCAAATTGAATGTGAAATACCATTGAAAGAGGTTTACATAGAATTATATGTTTATATGAATTGATAGCTTTAGGAGCGAAGAAAGGAGGGGGAGAATTGTCCGTCAATAAGATTTCCTGATGCAATTTAGTCGTTAGACATTCACCATCTTCTTAATAGTTGAAAACTGCTATATTCAGCTCACATTGCCACAAAAACATAGAAGATAGGAGCAGGAGACGGCGATTCGGCCCTTTGAGTCTGCTCTGCCATTTCTTCGTGATCATGGCTGATGGTCCAATTCAATAGCCTAATCCCGCTTTCTCCCCATAACCTTTGATCCCATTCGCCCCGTGTGTTATATCTAGTTGCCTCAAGAACAACTATGGACGGGCAATAAATGCTGGCCTGCTAGCAACACCATTGTCCCATGAGTGAATATAAAATTTGCATATGTATACTTTGACACCAGTATGAGGAAAAAGAGTCATTATTTTTGCTTGAAAATGTGATAAATTTCAATCCATTGTATCAAACCCCAAGGCTCATAATAGAACTGTTCACATCTTTTATTTCTCGTAAATAATCAAACGTTATGCTTATGTATGAACAACTCGGCTCCAGTATCATTTATATTTCTGCTTTGATAAAAACTTGGAGATGATAACCACAATACCAATAGGTTTCTGGGTCGAGTAAGGAATGAGGTATGAGGGAGTGAAGCTGTTAAACAGAAATAATGCAATTCTTTCAAGGGAGTTGGTGGAAGAAAGGAACACTGCATGTGATGGAAGTTGAAACAGGGATGGAAAGAGACTATTTTCTTGTTATTAAGCAACAAGAAGTAGCAAAATCCAGAGCTTGAAATAGTCTGCATTTCAAGAACAAATCTCACTGAAGTCAGGGTGGACACTTGTGAGAATAACCTGCATTGCCAGTGGTAGGACATGGTTGTTGTCACAATTTCCTAAACAATAAATTCCCAAACAGCCTTCAGGCCTGAATACTTTTATTGTATATTTATTTGAGGAGCAATTAGTCAATCAGAAAATCCGTTCTGCTTCAGTGAAGATCAGCTGCATTGAGGAACTGCATCTGTGCACCTGCATGTTGTTACAATGCGCCATTAATACAGCAGGCCACTTGTCTTAGTTGTGGAGTGTTGTCATTTAAACTACCTGATTATAGGTTACGGTGATCAATTCAAGATTCAGTGAAATGTAGGGTTATGACAAATCTTGATGGGAAAGAATTTCACATTGAGTAAGCATATAAACAAAGGGAAACCATTGCAGAATCACAGAATTTTTACAACGTAGGAGACCATTCAGCTTGTTCGGTCTGTACCTGCTCCCAAACGAGCAATGCATCTTGTGCCATTCAGATAATTCAGTTCCTTTTTGAATAATGATGATTTGTCAATAATAGTTTACTATCCATTATTCTTGACCTCAGAGTCATCACTTCAGGACTTGCATAGTGCGCCTTTTTCAATTTAAATAATATTTTTATAATTCCATGTGAATTGCATGGCTAGATTGGAGAATCTGGGCTGTTTTCCTTAATAAATGACGAAGTTGTGAGAAGATTTGTTTGAAGGAATGAAGAGTCTGGGCAATGTGTATCAGGAGAAATTTTTCATATTGATGGAAGGATTGAGAACCAAAGGATACAGATTTAAGATGATTGTCAAGAGAAACAATGACAACTTGAGCAAGATTTTATTTACAGCAGGTGGTTAGGATGTGGCTTGCACTTTGTGATCATTTTGGGTTCAATTGTGGCATTCAAGAGAGACGTGGAGACACACCTGAATAGAGAAAATTTGAAGGGTTAGAGGGAATGGACTGGCAAATGGAACTAACTGATTTGCTGTTGTAGAGTGCTGGCTTGAATGCCACAGGATGAATTGGCTCCTTCTGTTCTGTATGTCTTATGATTCTAAGTAAGACCTCTAAGCAGATATTTACCATTGTATTACTAAATGTGTAATACGAATGAGAACATTAATGATACATTTCCTTGTTGTACAATTTTGGCCATAATATTCTCTAACTGGTTTCTTACGAAACACTTGACAATAACTTGCTTCCCTTTCTTGCAGCTTCAACCATTAGACATACATTGTTGGTCTTTTGTAGTTATAAAACCCATTTGCACAGCAGGTACTAATTTGATTTTGTACTGAACTTGCAGCTGTCCTTCATTAAAATGTACTTTGTAAACACTGAAGGATTCTTTTTAAACTTCACCTCTAGTTTAAAAAAAAATATAAATCACTTATACTGTTGGATTTAGTGTTGTTACGAAATGCCAATTTCAGTCAACCCCTTGAAAGCAGCCTATTCAGATCCCCACTGTCCACCTGTCTGCTTACATTGAGTAAGATATTACTTGAGGCCACACTTTTCTTAGTTCAAGGTACATTTGTAAACAAATGGTAAGAAAAATCAGACATGGTTCAGGTCAGCCCAACCGGAACCAAATTTCTGTGAACAGTATTGGCGTTTATAAGGATTTGCAAAATAAATTATCCAGTATCTTAATGAATAATAAATTCATGTCCAATTTCCTACATCTTCCTCACTTTGGGAAACCGTGTCAGCAGTACTAATTTATTTTCTTGTGGTAGCTAGATTGGCCTAAACGCACACGCTCACTCACACTTTCCTCCCAAACTACGACATTATGGAGAAACACCTATGTAACCCATTCTTGAAGCTTGTTTTCAGTCTGACCTTTGCTACTTCTCTCCAATTCCCTCTGCTATCCTCCGTCCCTCCCTTCTTTTATTTATTAAGGAAAACAGCCCAGATTCTCCAATCTAGCCATGCAATTCGCATGGAATTATAAAAATATTATTTAAATTGAAAAAGGCGCACTATGCAAGTCCTGAAGTGATGACTCTGAGGTCAAGAATAATGGATAGTAAACTATTATTGACAAATCATCATTATTCAAAAAGGAACTGAATTATCTGAATGGCACAAGATGCATTGCTCGTTTGGGAGCAGGTACAGACCGAACAAGCTGAATGGTCTCCTACGTTGTAAAAATTCTGTGATTCTGCAATGGTTTCCCTTTGTTTATATGCTTACTCAATGTGAAATTCTTTCCCATCAAGATTTGTCATAACCCTACATTTCACTGAATCTTGAATTGATCACCGTAACCTATAATCAGGTAGTTTAAATGACAACACTCCACAACTAAGACAAGTGGCCTGCTGTATTAATGGCGCATTGTAACAACATGCAGGTGCACAGATGCAGTTCCTCAATGCAGCTGATCTTCACTGAAGCAGAACGGATTTTCTGATTGACTAATTGCTCCTCAAATAAATATACAATAAAAGTATTCAGGCCTGAAGGCTGTTTGGGAATTTATTGTTTAGGAAATTGTGACAACAACCATTGCCACCACTGGCAATGTAGGCCATTCTCACAAGTGTCCACCCTGACTTCAGTGAGATTTGTTCTTGAAATGCAGACTATTTCAAGCTCTGGATTTTGCTACTTCTTGTTGCTTAATAACAAGAAAATAGTCTCTTTCCATCCCTGTTTCAACTTCCATCACTTTTTCACTTCCATCATTCTTTTCACTTACTCTTGCACTCTTCCTTCCTCTTGCACTTATTTTTGTCATTTTGAACTTCCCGACCTGCAGATGGCTTTGGAAGGTGAGACATCCCTTCCTAAAAGACTGAAATTAATGTTGGCAAGTATTAAGCTCGTGTTGATTCCTGGAACATGCAAATTCCGTTATTTAACTTGAGTAAAGCATGTCTAAACTTCAGTAACAGTTGCATTGATTGTAGGCACAGAGAATGCAAAGGATGCCATGAGCCAAAATAATGATTGCATATAATTTACTGTTCTTCTAGCACAGTAATCAATCAAGCAATTTTTATGTCTTTAATTTTTTTCATGCTGACCGTTCATAAGTCTGATAATAGCAGGGAAGAAGCTGTTCTTCAATCTGCTTGGACGTGTTTTCAAAGTTTTGTATCTGCTGCCGGATGGAAGAGTGTGGGAGAGAGGGGTCTTTGATTGTGTTGGCTGCTTTCCTGAGGCAGTGGGACGTGTAGATGGAGTCAATGGAAGGAAGGCTGGTTTTCATGATGGACAGGGTCATTCACAACTCTCTGTAATTACTTGTGGTCTGAGGCAGAACAGTTGCCATCGCATGCTGTGATGCATCCAGATAGGATGATTTCTGTGGTGCATCTATAAAAATTGGTAAGAGCCATTGTGGACATGCTGAATTTCCTAAGCCTTCTGAGGGAAGGTCAAAAATCACACGACACCAGATGATAGTCCAACAGGGTTATTTGAAAATGCAAACATTTGGAGCTCAGCTCCTTCCTCAGGTGTAGAGAGAGAGAGAGATGTTATAAGACACAGAATTTATAAGCAGAAGGGTAACAACCCGAAAATTGGCCATCTCTTATTGAATCTTTAATCAGTAAGGAAGAAGACTACTGAATGAAATGCAAAATCCAGATTCCTTTCAGGTCATTGTCCTAAGATAATTAAAGGTTTTATTAGTGTACGCAAGAGGTGACATCTCTGGTCAAACAATGCATTTAAGTGTGAGGTCTTACTTAGTATCTGTCTGTTTTAAACTGGGGTCAGGTTTTATTTGAGCAAAACAATGTATCTGCAGCTACTCAAACATTTTGAATGAAATAATTCGTCTGTGTGTGTCTGAGTGTGTTTTCTTGAGTGTGTGCCTCAGTGTGAGACAGAGAGAGGGTCTGTGTAAGTGTGCGTCTGCATGTACGTGTGTGTGTGTGTGTGTGTGTGTGTCTGTGTGTAGTGTGTATGGAACTTGACTATCAGCCTCTGCTCAGTGATTTTGCATTGTTGTGTATCTCGAAGTCCATGCTTACCCAAAGATCAGAAGTTGAATGTCCTTGACCCCTGAAGTGACTGGGAGGGAATACACCATCTGGTGATTGTTGTATGGTTTCTATTCATCAGTTGACGCAATGTCTGCATGGTCTCGTCAATATACCGTGCCTCGGGGCATCCTTGCTGGCATTGTATGAGAGATACAACGTTGATTGAGTCACGTGAGTATCTGCTGTGTACCTGGTGGGTGGTGTTCCCACATGTGATAGTAGCATCCATGTCGATTATCTGAGGAAGTAGAGGCATTGGTGTGCTTTCTTGACTGTAGTGTCGACGTGGATGGATTAGGACAGATTGTTTGTGATATTTACTCCCAGGATCTTGAAGCTTTTGACCACCTCCACCTCATCATTGTAGGTACAGACAGAAGTGTACTCCACTCTATTTCCTGAAGTCGATGACCAGCTCCTTTGTTTTGCTGACATTGAGGGAGAGGTTGTTGTCTTTTTACCATGTCACTAAACGCTCTATCTCTTTTCTGTACTGTCTCATCATTGTTTGAGATCTGATCCACAATGGTGGTGTCATCAGCAAATTTGTAAATGGAGTTAGAGCTGAATTTGCCCACACAGTTATGAGTGTCTGGGGAATATAGTTAGGAGCTGAGTATGCAGCCTTGCAGGGCATTGGTGTGGAGAATTATCGTGGAGAATAATCCCCTTTCTTGCGTCTTTTGCTTATCCTTTCTATTGATCTTGTTCTCTTGTTCCCTGTCCAATGCTACGTTGTCCCTGTTTGATAGATTGGGAAAGATCAGAAGGTTTGTATATTGCTACAAGAGGATACATGATGGCTTAGATATTTTGTTTCTTCTTCTACAGAGGATTTGAAGCAAGTTTATACAGTTCATGCTGATACTTTGTGAACCTTTGAAAGTAAGCTAGACTTGTGGGGAGGGGTAGAGGAGAAGATTTTTGATGTTATGACACACCATTGTGGACTTGATGCCCTGAAGTGGGATTTGAACCTGAAGCTTTCAGGCCCAGGGTTAGGGGATTACCAGTGTGCCATAAGACTGGAGGATGTATCTTCAGACAGTGAGTACTTCAGTGGGTGACGCAAGTTAGTTGATTAATTTATTAACTGGGTAGATATAAGGGAGGAATAGAGCGTACTTGTGTGGTGGTAGTGTCTCTACCTCTGAGACAAGGGGCCTGTCCAATTTGCTCCAGAGGTGTGTCATAACTTCCCAGGGCGGGTTGATTGAAAATACCGATCCAGGGAAAACAGGTTGAATTGGTGTGTGAAAGCATTTGCCTTGGGTCAGAGTTAACAGTAGGAGTAGAGGGTTGTTGCCTAAAGGTGAAAATTGGAAATGAAGTCATTGTCAAAGCAAACATTGCAATTTGAATTGTTTTTAGAAGAATGGCTGAAAAAGTGTCAGGGGATCTGCTTTCCAGCTGATATCTTTGAAGCTGAACTTTATGACAAGTGGAAAAATTAGCCAAAGCTTCCACCGATTTGCAATCAGTTTTTTGCATGGACTGCTCATGCTAGGGCACATGTTATTTTACAACTTAGTTAATCCACTAAGATTTTATGAAGTATCTTGTCTATTATTGTGTGATTTTTAAATTTTTTTTTATTATATCACTGAAAAGGACCTCCTATTTTATCACTGATGTATATCATCCATCACTGCTGTATCTTTTAGGACTTTCAAACTGTGAGAAGGTGGTTGGACAAATTGCTAACGTAGTTTTAAGATAATTAGCTTTTTAAAGGAGAAATCCAAAAATTCCTTAGGTGTTGAATGATCGCACCCTGACTTGGGAAGGGATTGCGATGAGTTCCACGTTTTTTTTGAGAAATTGGATGCCTTGCATGCAGAGAGAAACAGTCATTTAGGCTATGTTTTCAGCAAAAATTCAGCAAGCCTAATGCATGTAAAAGCCCATCAGAAATAAATTGTAATCGAGGTACGTGGTATTTTATGAAAGCAATGGACTGAAAGAGCTGAATGATCCAGGTAAGGTTGTACATAGTGATGGAAAAATAGTATTTTACAGTGTGGCATCCAGTGTTGCAGTGTATTCTTTGAGGTTAATTGGCACTGTTTACACATTAGAAAGCCTGAAATTAATAGAAAGTGACATCCAGGAGGCCCATGTCTAAGTCCTACCTACTCCAGAGATGTGCAATAACATCTCTGAACAGGGTGGGTTAAAAAAATAGATGTATGTATGTATGTATTTTGATTTAAAGCAGCTATAACTTAAGTATGCATATTAACAGTTAAGAATTCATTTTGCTATTTGTAATTGTCTAAGTTTGTTAATTTTTTTGTTTAATGATGAAACTTGACATATTTGTTTTATCTTAGAAAATAGTCAAAATCAGGCGAAACCTTAGTAACTGAATTGTTCATTTATATAATCGTGATGGCTTGTGGAATAGTGGGACTTGATTTCCAGTGGATTCTTCCTTTTCATTTTTGTTATTGGAGGCCTAATCGTGGCATTTCATTCATAATGATATTGATGGCAGCCTTAATGGGTCATATGCCTCTTTCAGCCTGATTATCACTTTTATATGTACATTAGAATTTCAGAAGATAGTGAGATGAAGAATGACAGGAGTGTTTTATTTAATAAGAGGTGGAAGTTGGTGATTCACTGTATCAGGCATGGGCAGTTGTAGTATTGGAAGTACTAACAGAGAAAGGGGAGATAACAATAAAGGGGTTTATGTATGAAAACTTTAACACACGGATCTTCAAAATTGTGATTTTAGTGTAAGTCTGCAAGGACAGTGTTAATTGGTGAGTGCACTGAAATACAGACACCAGAGTCTGGATCAAATTAAGCTTGTGGATTATGGACGATGGAACGCCAGTAAGATCATTGTCAATTTTGGACAACAAAGATGTAGTTAGAGTTTCTGCAATACATGGGCTGAGATGGAAACACAGTATGCTACAAACAATGTAAAGACTTGAAGTTAGAAGCTCATTCAGTGTTGAGCAAAATACTGTGATAGCAATCAGCCTAGTTCGGACTGCAGCAGTGGCTGGTGAAGGTGCAGGGTTTGTGGCAGGGGTTAAAGACTTTGCCTTCCTTGTATATAATGGGAAGAAATTTAAATTCATCTAAGAATGGTTGTTCGAGAAACTGTCTGATAGTTCATAAGCCATGTGTAGATTGAGAAGAGGGAAAGTTAGAGTGGGTAGTCAGCAACATTAATTTGAAAATAGAATCTAGTGTAGTGGATGGAATTGCCAGCAGGCACTGTATAAATGAGGGAAAATGAGCCAAGGATGGATCATTTGGGAATTCTGGAGTTAACTGTGGAGGTAGGAAGGGAATCCATGCCTAGAGATCCCTTCCTACATTTGGATGTGTCCGTAGTCCGACCAAGTTGGATTCAAGAGTGGTGTAGCTGGACGTGGATTATACGGTTTTCAGTGTACTTTGCTTTTCATCTACTACTTTTGTTTTATACCTTGATACTGTAGTGCATTACTGCTGGAGGTGCTGTCTTTGGAATGAGATGTTGAAGTGAGGACCCATCTGCATGAAGGTTTAGATGTATAAAATCTCATAGCATTAAGTTCTAGTCCATGTTTATGCCTCACTCAGTGTCACAAAAGACAATTTTCTGGTTGATTATCAAGTTGCTGTTTGTGGGAACATGCATTAATTTTATCAGCTGTGCTTAATGGAGGAAGTGTTTGTGTTTCTTTTTTATGCCTTTGCTTTATGTCAGTTATTCTCCACCTGTCTCTTTTGCTGATTTTTTTTAAACTCCAAAGAAAACTTGCATTTTATACTAAGGTCAAATAAAATGACTTCATTTTGTTGATGATACGGAATTCTTAAATAATATGCATATTTATATTTAGCAATCAAAACTACATTCTTACCTTGTGATGCAAATTATCTCTTACTTTTTCTAAACTAGTTTATTTGTTTAAGTGTTGCGGAAACAATATAGTTTCTTGCAAATGATATTAAATTCAGACAAAAGAATTTACCCAATAACTTGGCCACTTAGTTTTTAGAGCAAGTTTACATACTTAAAAATTACTTTCAAAGATAAACTTGCATTTTGTCAGATGTGCCTATTTTGTTCTATATATGTTGATTCATTAGTTCTGAACAGACTCTGCTGTGTTCTGTCTGTGTGGGTTTGTTTGTGTATTTGTCTGCTGATAGTTTCTTCGTGCATTTGAGATTATGTTGTTGAATTGATTGTCCCCTAACTCCCATCTTCAGTGTGTGTGAAATTTTCTTCAAGAAATAATAGCTTTTTTCATGAACACCTCCTGACCTTTTGAATGCATTTTCAACGTAATTGGTTCATATCACAATTTGAAAACACCTACTACCTATTAGCACTCTCACTGTTTTTAACATTTTGCTAAAATGTATTCACTGCATAAATATGAAGGATTAAACAGGCGAGATGTTAGGATGAGGTTAAAGTTGTTTCAGAGATAGTAGGAACTGCAGATGCTGGAGAATCTGAGATAACAAGGTGTAGAGCTGGATGAACACAGCAGGCCAAGCAGCATCAGAGGAGCAGGAAGGCTGATGTTTCGGGCCTAGACCCTTCTTCAGAAAAAAATGTTAGGATGCTTTAAATTGTGGAATTTCTGACTTTAATGTAACAGACAAGATATAAATGAAATATTGAAAATGTTGGAGAAACTGCAGATTTAGCAACATCCATGGGAAGGTACGAAGAACTATTTCTCTCTCTACAGATGCTGCCAGACCTACTGAGTTTCTCCTGCACCTTGTTTTTTTTCCCCAGATTTCTGGTGGCTGCAGTACTTGGCATTTATATAAATAGAAAATTTTCATTTTGGATGGGACTACATGGATTAAAAATGAAACAGTGGAAAGTATGTAGGAAGATCAGTTAACATCTGTGGAGAGGAAAGACAAATCATACTTGAATCAGAGCTCTTGAAAGTTCCATTCAAAATATTAACTGCTCTGTGCTTTCTCCAGTTGATTGACCTGCTGTGCAATTTCAGCATTTTCTGTTGTTCAAAATTTCTAGCATTTGCTGTCGTTTTTCTGTGACACTGGCTATAGTTTCATGCTATGGACCAAACCACCATATTTAGACACAGACTCTCTTTTTTTTTCCCTTCACCCTGTACTGAGTAGATAACAATAAGCCATCTTAAAAAAATTACGATTACCTTGACTTGTTTTTATATATCAAAAGTACTGTATTATTTATAATACCGGTTGATCCACTGTTGCTTATGAAATAATCAACTGCAAGCTATGTTGCAGTTAAACAGAAAATGAATTGTTTACCCCTATGTATAAAAAATGTCTATTCATATCATGTGCAAATAATGTTATTTTAAGTGCAATTGTTGTTTTAATTCAATCGTAGGATGTGGGTGTTGCTGGCTAGGCCGTCATTAATTGTTCAGTGTCGACTGTGCTATAGGTTTGGAGTCACATGTCGGTCACTTGTCAGATGGCAGTTTCCTTCCCTGAAAGGGTTTTCCCAATGACAAGAGATAATAGGTACGGCAGATGCTGGAGAATCCAAGATAACAAGGTGTGGAGATGGATGAACGCAGCAGGCCAAGCAGCGTCACAGGAGCAGGAAAGCTTGACGTTTCGGGCCTAGACC